>JANHFL010003354.1:82297-95720 GCA_032468155.1 Oxyrhabdium leporinum
GCCAAAGCTTCGGATGATCTCACCCAGCGGCTTCATATAGATGTTGAACAGGAGAGGAGATAAGACCGACCCCTGTGGGACTAGAATTCAGGTTTTCCAAATGACAAGCAAATGTATGTCCACATTTGTTTTCTGTGTCATGCGGGGGAATTCACTGGAGAAAGCAATTTTGCTTGGAAGAGTTAGCGGTAAAAGAAAACCAGCCCCATCAAAGAGCACGCACCATCAATGTTGACACCAACCACAGCACAGAAGTAATGCAAGGTCAGAAGACACGGACAGACTTGGCCCTTAGAATTGCCAAGTGTCAGACACAACTGAATGGATAATGTCATCATCATCATTGTTTTCTTTCCCCGTTTTTGGGACATTCTTCTCTGCAATTCACAATTTCCTCTAGCCACCCCATGTGGCTGCTTTCTCTGGAACATTATCAGGCTAGAAAAGTTACGGCCTGCTGCAAAGCCATTGTTCTCTGAGGGTGGGGATTTGTGCCACCCTCACTAGAGAACAGACATCCTTTTGGTCCCGTAGGTTGCATCCCGGCTTGCTTCAAATATAAATGAGAAACTCATCATCTTCATCACCAAAAACCATCTAAAATGCAAGGTCAAATAGCAAAAATAAAAACTGCTTCTCGATGTATTGTTTCAGCCATTATTTGAGGGGGAAAAAGAATCTTCCTTTTTGCTAAATGTGATCTAGTGTTCTGATAATTTTCACAGACCTCCATAATTTTCACACAGATTTGAATAATATGGTAAACCTACCATTCTGGTTCAAGAATTATATTCAATGGGTGCGGGGGGATGGTGGTGGAGAGAAATACCATGCACAAATGCTGTCAATAACTAGACTTTTTGGTTTAGTATGTTGCACAAAAACAGCCAAGTGTGTAGGTGGGGATTGATTTGCCATCACTTGAAGGGACTCTTCACTCTTCAGCCTCTTCCAGTAAACTACATTTCATTTATTTCTATTAAACAGCACACACTCAAAGAAAAAAAAATGTTTTCAGGAAACTTCTCACAACCCGGAATTCTTTTCTTGTATTCCTAAAGCCAAAAAAGAACAAGAGAAGTTGCTGCTATCCTTTATAGAGCTGTGGCTTTTGATGTGCACTGCCACTTAAAGGCACGATTGAGCTGAACTTCTGCCCAAGAGGCTGGCCGCCATCCTTCTCATTCATGGCAGACCTGAAAGAACTGAAAGGAAAAAAGCAACTCACCACTTTCAGTTTCACTCCATTAATCCAGGCTTCACTGAGATTTGCTGCTAAGACTTGACCTTGAATTTATGTGCATTCCCAGCAGAGGCAGAGAAGGTGAGCTTGGAGCAATTATCACATTGTATTCACCACATTGCTTTCACACACCACAACACTGCTATGCTTGATCTTCCCCTTTTCCTTAGCAATGATTACAGAAACATGCGTGGCTTCACTGGGGATTTGTGTGCCTTTTGACAAATGGCAAACCCTGCTATGTGTTTCATGATGTGTTAAGAGAGATCAAAAAGAATCAGGGAAAGGTCTCCTCATTATGCAGGGTTGTTGTTTTCCTCCTCATCCACATCTTGCTTGATCAGAGTCTTCAAATTATTTCTGTATGGTGATAGTGGATGTTTCTAGTCTGACGATCGAATCAAATTTCTCAGTCTACCTGAACCTGACTGACAATTTATCTTCATTTTCCAGGATGGCGCCCCAGAAGATTAAAGCCTTACTCTATTCTCTGTCTTTTTTTTTTTCATCCCTATACTCTAAGTTAAATATTGCCTTTTCAACATACACACTGAAAAACACCATTTTTTGCACATTAGTAGCTGGATTCATACAACATCCTGGGCTATAACATGCATGAACCAAGGTTGCTTCTGCTGTTGTTGCTGTTGCTATTTAAATCAAGTATAGGAGAGATTGTCTCTCCCAACTCCCAAAATTTATGCTTAGTGCTAAAAGACCTTGGGCTAATCGTTGGGCATATTCATACAACATGCTTCCCCATCCTTAAGTCAATCATAGTTTGTTTGTTTTTTTTTCATCCAAGCCATTTGCACAACACATTGAATCATAATCTGAGTTATGCAAGATAAGCTTGCACCATGCTCTAGACTAAAATCTGGTTAGCTCATTTGTGCTTGCGTTGTAAGAACATAGCTGCCATGAAGTGGGAAAACTTTTCATATTTCAATTGTCCACTTGGTATAATCTTACTGTAGGCCAGCAGTCCCCAACCTTCCTGGCTCCAGGGACTGGTTTCAGAAGAAAAATTGTTTTCCATGGAAGGGAAGGGGAATGGTTTCGCATGTGCAGCCTGGATCCCATGCATGCACAGATGAAGCTTCACTCACTCACCCACTGCTTGCATGGACCAGTTCCCAACAGGCCACAGACTGGTACCAGTCTGCAGACCGTGGGTTGGGGACCCCTGCTGTGGGATGTAAGTTAGAACAGATCTCTACCCAAGGAGCAGCCTCCAATCGGCCTTTTCCCATCTTGAATTTTCACTAGACATTTGGCATATGACTCTTGCTCAAATCAACCAGCATTGCCATCGATGAAATATGATGGAAGCTGTGACTTGCAGCCTGTTTAGGGAAGGTTAGTCTAAAACATTTTTTAAAAGTTAAAAAAAAAAGTTACCCTTTATACAAAGTAGTAGATATGTTATAGAGTTTAACAAACTCACCAGATCCCAGGATCTAATCACCTAGGTTGGGTCCACTTCAATGGCATTTTCAGTTGGCGTAGAATCTGTAATGCGCCCAACTTCAGTGGGAAATTCTGGTAAAATAATAAGTGGAGGGGTGCAAAGAAGAATCTGACCTAGTGCCAGTCTCCATACACCGTCTAGATCAGACCTATGTATGTTTTGTGCAATGGCTCTGCATGCCAAGTGGCGTATACACAGAGGCTGGGAAGACTCCACAAGCTAGACAAAACATTTGTAGCTGCACCCTTTGTTTTCAAGGATTCGGGGAAGGACAAGGAAATGGTTGAGGCAGCGTGTGTATGTGTGTGTGTGTGTGTGTTTTTAAATACCTGATTCTAAATCAACCTAATGAGGCGTGCCTGGAATGCTGAGAGAAAGCTAAAAGCTTCATTTTGTGCAGATTTGATTCTTATCTTTCATTCTTTCTCTAGATAAGGCTTTTTTTCAACCTGAGAGGGAATTTGCCACAGTCCATTGACCATATCATAATGGGCTGCAGGTGAGACCTAATGCACACTTAATTGGGGCTATGGCTTTTCAAAAGGCAGTTATGGAAATAATTCAGCATGAAATGTTGCCGGGCTAGAAATTTCTCCCAAGCATTTCCCCACTGTCTCTCCCCACTGCTCACATATATGCAAAAAAAAGAGGGGGAAACAAAAAAGGTCCTTAACTTAAGATCCTGCAACTATTATATTTCAACTTTGCTTACGTTTTTCACAGTCACGTCTCTATTCATCAGCTATCGCAGGCAGAACTGACGGGAAAGAGGATTATACGAACTAATTCTGGTTTATTGTAACAGAATCTTGCAAGAATCTCAAAATACAAACATCCCACTGCCACTTTAAATTGCTCGTTCCATTAGGCTGGGCTTTCCCAAGTTTCTTTCTCTGACTGTTAAGCAACTGGGGGCTCCTGCCTCTCTTGTCTGATTGTTTCCTAGACAGTATCTCCCCCCCTCCCCCTTTCCTCAAGGTCATTTATGCATTCCATTAAACTATTTTGATGTTACTCCCATAGGGGGGGAAATATTAAGTGGTTAAAATTCTTCAGCGGGCAGTGGAATCCCATCATGGTTGTATTTATGACTGCTTGCTTTCCATTTGGTCTCTAAAGCAATCTCTTTACAGGCAGTGCTAATTTTTCTTCAGTGACTGTCAAAGTTATAAAAATGCTGGAAAAAAATAGCTTTAACGTCCATGCACAAACATTTATAATCCTTGCAACATCCCTTAGTTATGTGAGTGCTGTTATGCTAAATGTATATTGTCCTATGTCTGACCTGGTTTTTTTTCCCACCTTGCAGATCAGAATGATTGGAGAGAAAGGGACTGCAAAAGATTACGTTGTTTGCTCTTCTACATTTCAAGAGCAATGCAATCATACTGGCAGCCCAGAGCTCGGCACCATGGCAAGCTGCACAAACTTATACTCTCTTGAAATCTCTTATTTTCCTGTCTCTCTGCTCTGTGAGGTGGGAGGGGGGAAAAAAAGCAGGGAATTTGTAGGCAATTTGCCTGACCCTTTTCTGTGGCTGTCACATTTACATTGCTCGATATTAGAAGAGTAAACAGCTTATTCTCTTGAAATCCCTCTCCAATCTCTCTGCTCTGCAGAGTGGAGGAAAATGTAAGGCAAAGAAAAAATTGCCTACAGTGCTTTTTTTTCTCCCACCTTCCTCCACAGAATAAAGAGATTGGAAAAGGAGATATTTCAAAAGACTATTTTTTCAAGAGATTGGAAAAGGAGATATTTCAGAATACTTTAAGCCATTTGCATAACATGTCTGCAACTCCCAGGCAGGTACAATGAAAAAAGGAAGTGATTTCTATAGGTAATATTTCCTTTGCCTGACCCCCCCCCAGCCCCCTCCTTCAAGGCAGAGAGACTGGAGAGGAAGAAAGAATAAGCTGTTTGCTCTTCTATACTTTGAGGGCAATACAATCATGTCAGCAGTAGGAAAGGGTCAGGCAAAGGAAACCTCTTACAGAAATTGGTTGCTTGTTTCCCCCTGCCCCACTTTGCACAGTAGAAAGATTGGAGAGAAATGGATTTTAAGAGAATAGACTGTGCATCATGTCTACTGTTTCCAGCCTCAGATTGTGGTGCAATAAGATTGCTTTTGATGTGTACAAGACGCTCAAGGACTCTAAATGGTGGGAGAGTGGTTAAGAGGCAAGCAAAAGCCAAAGGTGTGAAACTGTATAACCTTGTCTCTTTTCCGCTGGAAAGCCCAGTTGTGGCCCCATGATTTTTCATTTAGCTACCAGTTTGCTATGTCTTATCTGAAATAATTTTAAATTTTCTAAAATAACAGAGTTAATTGTCTTTGTTGTTTTTAATTACTGTCCTAAATTATTATTTCATTATTTTGTTATGTTCCTTTAATTCAACCTATGGATGTTATTTATGTTTTTGGTGTAGGTTGCTCTAAGAGTTTTTAGAGAAATGGAGGAAGGAAGGAAGGAAGGAAGGAAGGAAGGAAGGAAGGAAGGAAGGAAGGAAGGAAGGAAGGAAGGAAGGAAGGAAGGAGAAAATTACTATAGTTTCTCATGCATCTTTCTAAAACTGAGGAAAGGAAAAAAAAGATATTTTTTTCTTTGAATGACTATAAAATTTAGAATAATGATGACTTACTTTTGCTCTTTTGCTTTCAATAACCTCATTAGTATCTTCGTTAAGTTATTCTGTACACCTAAAATGTGGAGTCTTAGAAGCTAGATAATAAGTATGTAACAACAGACAGAAAAGGTAATTGTAACCTTACATCTCATGAAACTGTATATGAATTGAAATTAATCTGCTTGCCAAGGCAGATAATACAGATATTATTTTTATATGGAATGTGCATGATAACATTATTGGTGACTATCTGCAATCTTTGAAAGCTTTTACAGCTTTTTTTCTGGGAAACCTTGAAAAACATACTTCCGAAATTCTTTATGAGTTAAGGTTAACTCATAAAAGTTTCCAGCAGCCCTAAATAATCGGGACAAGAAAAGGAAAATGGTATATCATCTAGCAGTGCTTATATTAATCACAATTCTTTCAACAGATTCTGAGTGTGATGCTTTTCATGTTCTAGCCTGAATTAACATGCATACTGAACCAAAAATAATATTTATAAAGTAGACTAAACATTGTGATTGCCAGTCTGTATTCCCAGCTTCACATGACATTGATCAAACCACGGTTATGAAATATAAATATTCTGACTACTGAGGTGGAAATATAGTAATGCCCAGAATTAGGAACCATAGATGTATGTTTCAGGGAAATTGGAGACTCGGAAGAACCATTGGAGACTTGGAAGAACTATTTAAGGCAGAGATGTTAAGGGGTACCAAACGAGCAGAACAAAGTGGGACCCAAATTCATTAGTGCAAGGAAGGATTATCTAGGAATCCATACATTTATTTAAAATAACAATGACATTCTAGGTTTCAGAATCTCTGCTGTTTCTCATAATCGGTTTTGGGATTAAGTTTACAGTGGTCATTGTAATGAGAGAAAGAGGCCAGGAATGGTGGCTCTTCATCTACCTTGTTACAGCACATCACTAGCAACCAAGTACAAGTGGGTGGAAGCAATAATTTCAGGTTCCTGTTTTTAATCTTGTAGCTTCTAGTGCTTTGGCTGTTGTGTCGGTGATGAAAAAAACAAGGAAATAATTGTTTATAGTTACGTGCCAAGCTTGAAATTGCTATGCGTATGAAATCACTGTATATGAAAGATATAGTCTGAACCAGTGGGCTACTTAACTCAGTTCTGTCTCCAAGGAAACAGAGGTAATTTTCCCACTCTAAGTTGTGAGGTCCTGTTACATTAAAGAACTTGGGGACTGAAAGAAACACTTTCTCCATGTTCTCCCACTCCGTAAAAGGTCCCTGCTTCAGAAAAGAAAGAATTCTCTCTAAAATTTCCTCCCATTACTTCTGCCTTTCATATGATGGACTTGAAGAAATGTCCATCTGGTTCAGTTCCAAGCCGGAAGAAAGACACTGGAAACCTGGAGGCTGATTGGAAAGATGGTTTAATGATGAAGCAGAACCACGTGGGTTCTGGACAGCTGACAAAATGGCATTAAGAGTGAGGGGGTTTTATACCTTCTTTAAGCTTTGCACTTGAGCTTCCTGTTCCTATGCAAGAACATGCATTCTGTTGGTTGTTGTCAGACTCCCATGGGGCCATGTAGGGATTATATAGGGGTCATAGCTGGCTCTATAAGCAAAGCACAAATCCTAGGTGTTTGTCTGAACTATATTTGGTTGAAGTTTATGAGGGTGATGCAGTGAAGGGGCTTGTGTTCTGAAAGGGTGTTTTGCAATTCCTATTGTGGCTTAATGGCTTTTTCCTGTGTTGGATCTTGGGTGACAGCTATTTGCTTATGAATAGAGCCATCTAGATACTTGTCTTCTTTCAATAGGCTCTTTATCTCTTAAGTGCTGACATCTGCTGTGGGCTATTAAGAAAAGGTGGGAGCAGCTTTCTGTCTCCAAGAGCATGTTTCTCCATTTCTCTCTTTGGGAAATATAATAATCTGCCTTTTTTTAATATTCCTCAAAATATTTCATTCTTCTAGAAGAGTGGGTGTTGACTTTCTACAAGCATATCAGAAAGACAATTATAAAGATCAAATGAGGTATTTGCTCAATAGAAATTTTATAGTAACTTTTCTAAATGTTTCAGTCAATTAAAAAATGAATTCTTCAGAGGGAGCAGTCTCTTTAGCTATTTGTAAAGGTTTCAGCCAGACTACATCCTGGGAAGCAGGAATTAAATGCTGTACAAAAGAATTTCTCCTTAGTTTCTTATGTCTAATTATAGGCAAGAACTGAAGACCAGAAATTTGTTATTTATGGATTAATAATTGCAGTTGGGCTTCTGCCTGTAAAAAAGGAAATGTATCTGTTCCATAATGTGTGATTTATTTACCTCCTGTTCATTCATAAAATCAAGTTACAATGTAGTACTTCTTTCTTGGTATAGATATTTTTATATTGATTTTTCAAAATCTCTAAAACATTGCTTTGAAATGGTAAGAGCAAGAGCAACAGTAAAATAATAAATAGTGGAACAGGACAAAAATAAGACAATAAAACAGTTTACTAGTGCAAAGCTTTGCATAAAAACATTTCCTCTAGCTATTAACTGGATGTCCAATCTGGGTCAGTCACTGGAACCAGAAGTTTTGTCTTCCGAGCTTTCAGACTCATACTGGAGCCCATGCCATTCTCTGTGTGGTATTCATCGTGCCTACTGTGGCTTTTAAGTTGTTGATTGGGGTCTGTTAATGGCTAGCTTTTAAGTCAATAGCTGTCATTTGCTTGTGCTGCCCAGTCCTCACCTTCTAAGTAATTGATAGGCTGGTCATCACTCCTGTTAATTGATGAGGGGTCTGTTTCCCAGGCTTCAATCACTTCACTGGCTGTTTTTGTGCCTGCTTATCCAACAATCTTAGTAGCTGCAAAATTGAATGTGTCTCCTTGTTCATTGTAGTGTGAGGCTATGTCTCCTCATCTGACCGCTCTCTTGTGTTCTTGCAATCTGATGGTTAGCTTCCTCCCCATCTGCTCTACATAGTCACAGGGCCAATCCATGCAGGGCATTTGGTAGATTACATTGGAAGTATCTCCTACCTCCAAGTGATCTTTACAAATGCATTGTATAAGTGCGTTTTCCCGGGACACTTCATTCATATTAGCTGCACACTGAGAGCAGAAACCGGTTGCATATGATATTCAATTTTGTAATAACTTTATTGTATTTACATGCCAAAATAGAAGAAAAAAATCAAATATAGAGGACAATGTTTCTAATACCCTTTTAATAAAATATTAAAAGACATCAGCTCTAGTTCCCACTATCCTAGATTATCATATTATCTGGGGGTTGAGTCACATTGCAGCCTCACGACATGTAGAAATCCCAGTCCCTGTTCTACTTGCGACCTTTTCAAGAAAATCATTAAATAATAGAGATGTGCCAGTGACTGTAGCAGGATGGGAAGAGAAAACCTCAGGTAGTCTTCACTTATCAACCAAAATTGGGACTGTAAACTCAGTCACTATGTGGAAAATAATGTGACCATGATGGACTTACAACTTTACTTCCCCTTCAATCCTTAATTAAAGGGGGTACATTCATGTGAATATCATAGGAAAATTCAATATAATTGTTGTTTTAAAAAGATGGTTATAATTTAGTAAATGAATGGTACACTTTTTGTCTTTTTATGGCCTCCTGATTTATACTTAACTTTCTCCTTTTTTCCCCACGCCTGATATGTGACAGTACGCATCTTACACATGATTGTGAGATTCTGTGACAACTATAAATGCAAGAATTGGTTGTAAAGTTAGGGTATTTTCACTCTTGTAACTTTCAACTGTCTCTGTGCAAGGCAGTTGGCAAGCAAGAATTACCTGTTTTGGAAAAAAATGTCCCAAACTTTCAATAGTGAGTAGCTGCATTTGTGGAGATAGCTCTGTATAGTACAACTTTTATTGTAGTACAATAAAAGGCTATACTATACTTATTGTGTAATAATCTTATTTATTTACTTTATGCAGATGTGGTATTCAGCCGGTTCAGACCGGAGTGAACCAGTATCTCTGGCGAGCATTTGGCCCCGCCCACCTGCCCCTGACCTTTCCTGTCCTATATCAGCTCAGCTGATTTGCACGGCACAGCGGATTGCCGCACCTCAGCTGTTCTACTCACCAGAAGTAACATAGAAGGTAAATTTTTAAGCTGGTTTTTTAATGCTGCGCACAAGTGCGAAGCACACGCTCACAGAACCGGTTGTGAAACTGGTTGCAAACCATCACTGAATTTATGGCATATTTATTTTATTTTATTTGCAATATCTATTTTATTGTAGTACACCTATTATATTGTAGACATCAATTCTCTTTAGTTGAAAAGAGCTGTTCTCACTGATACAGCACTTCTAAATACTGTGCTCACCAAACTAGGATATTTAGCTCTGCATATTTCAGCAGCTTCTGCTTCCAGCAGCTTGTATAGTTTTTAGTGACACTTGACTCATTTGTCTTCTGCAGGATACATTTGCTATCCCTCTGGCACAGGACAGGTAAAGTCATGTAAAATTTGTCACATTTTCTGCAACTTGGACAAGTTTGTTCATGTGGAAGATGCCCTACTGTCACACTTCAGGCGTGGGGGAAAAAAGAGAAAATTAAGTATAAATCAGGAGGCCATAAAAAGGACAAAAAGTGTATCGTTCATTTACTAAAATTATAACCATCTTTTTAAAACAGCAATTATATTGAATTTTCCTATGCTATTCAACTGTAGACTTTACCTCTACTTTCTTGATGGCTAGCAGATTCATCCTGCAATCATGGAAAAAAAAAACCCAAAACACTTTGGAGTGGACCATCTGGAGTAGTCAATTTACTTCTCAAACTCTCTTAAATTTAGCCACTTTAAAAAAAATCAGGTGATGATCTGCAATCTGCTGCTAGAGAAACCATGCAAAATATCACCGTATCTTGTCTACCACTTAGTCAGTTTATATATCAATAGCAACACGTTTGGTATGCAAAGAGAAATTCCAAGAGTTTCTGGTTAGACTAATTTGGTTATGGCAGATCTGCTTTACAATGGTTCCTTCTCAATCTGAAAAGCAAAATAACAAGATAAGGGGGGTTGGAGCATTAAAAGTTATCTTGTTATTTTGCTTTTCTAGGGAAAGCTACTTGGTCTGGATCAAAGCATTGATGATATCCTTGTTTAAGTATAGTTAATTCTCTGGACTCCAGCAACAATACCCATGAATGACTCATTGTCTCCATGAGTTTATACCTCAATACACACAAAAGTTATTTTCATTCCACAGTTCTACCACTCAGATGCATTCCAAAGGTTCTGACTCCTCATAAAATTTTACTCTTTCTCCTTTGCTAGTGTTATTGTGGTTAATTCCCCACTAACACTTTATACCATTTTCTAAAATCATCCAATGTTCTCTTCCAACATAACCTCAATGAAGACAGATTTTTTTCCACTTCCATCATGACTGGATGATGCTATCAAGATGCTTTTAAGTCACTATCGGGGAAGCAACTTCATTATTTATTCTTTTTTTCTCTGCTGCAGCTCTTTGACTCATTCTAGTGGTTGTCTGGATTCCTGCAACCCAAATGTGGTAAGTCCAGTCACTTATCCAGAGACTGCAAATACTGTGGTGCGCAAGTTTTTATTACAGGCCTGACTGAATTCCCACAAGGGGACCATTTGGTATCAGGCTAGAAACAGGGAAATTATGAGTTCTAGTTCTGTCCTATGCACAAAATTAGCTGGGTGACTTTGGGCCAGTCATTCTGTCTCAGGCCTAGGAAACAGGCAATGACAACCCACTTCCAAAAAACCTTGCAAAGAAAATTTCAGGGACTTGTCAGGAGTGAAAAACTGACTTGAAGGAGCACACGTGCGCCCACATGCACACCTACCTACAGACACAGATACACACACAAAATTCTCACAAGCATAGATTGTGCACAATTAGGGAAACTGTTAACACCATGTCCTCACCACTACTCCCCCACAATCCTGGTGTGAAATCAGTAATTGTCTTCAGTTCTGCTAACTTGAAAACTCAGAGAGCATTCAACTAACCAATAGGATAATATCAGGAAAGTAATTCAATCAGTGTCTTCCCATCCGGGTTATTATAAAGAAATAAAGAAATACCCTGTCCCAAAAGGAAGTAAACTAAATTGCTAGTGGTGGAGAAGAGTATTCTGCGGGGCTGACATTGCATCCATTGCCATAAGAATGTGCACATTCCCACACAGTAGGAATGGGATGTTGCAAACTATAAGGTAGGAAAGACAACATTTTACTAACAATGCGCAAGCTTCTTCTTATTTTGGCAATTCCTTCTGGTTACCAATGAACCTATCATTTGAGTCTGGAAAGACAGCCTTGTTCTGTTCCAATGATCAAGTCACTTGTAGAAGACCAAGAATGGGGTGACCCCTGGGGATCCAAGAAAGTCATCCTGAACTGGGAACTCCACTCTCACTCTCTTTTGTACCATGTCTGTTTATGCAAGCAGGAAACTTTTGGGTTGGTTTTGTTTGGGTATGGCTGCGATGAGTCATAAAACTCATTGAACAGTACAAGATGAAAGCATGCAGTAAGACTGCGCCACTCAGGAAGTTATATAGTCTGCTCAGAAATTATTTTCGTCTGAAAAATAATGCAACATACTATCATTCTGATTGGGGAAAAGCTGGTAGAGAATCCATATATATGAAGAGATTGTCTTAAAAACTTTGGGTATTTGAGGGACTGCCATAAAGAAGAGGGGGTCAAATTATTCTCCAAGGCACCAGAGGGCAGGACAAAAAACAATGGTTGGAAACTAACCAAAGAGAGAAGCAACCTGGAATTAAAGAGAAACTTCCTAACAGTGAGGATAATTGGAACAGCTTGCCTTCAGAAGTTGTGGCCGCTCCATCACTGGAGATTTTTAAGAAGAGATTAAATAGTCAGTTATCTGAAATAGTATAGGTTCTCCTGCTTGAGCAGGAGGCTGGACTAGAAGACCTCCAAGGTCCCTTCCAGCTCTGTTCTATTCTAAAAACTTAACAAGCTTTCTAGAAAAGCTCTAGAAAGCTTCATAATTATTATAAAACTTCTGATGCAGTCCTATGCTGTCAAATTATTGATAAAGTTGTAAATGAATAAGATTCATTCTGTCATCAAGCACCTCACAAAGTCTGCAGTAGCAGTTTGAACATTACATGCCTGGTTCTATCAAAAATTGAATGATCTAATGTTTTGAAACTTCTGTATAACATTTTTAATCTGTTTAAAGTGATCATGTTATAGTTTATTCTTGGTATTGTAAGTAGGCATATTGCTATTGTAAGTAGGAATATTGGTATTGTAAGTAGGCATCTGGCTAAAAGCAAATAAAATGTAAAAAGACATTAATTTAAAATTAAAATTAATTCCACTGAACTACATAATCCCACTCTGTAGTTTCTATTGTCCCTTATAAATAAGGGCTTTTTTTGACGTGCAGTCTAACTATACATAATAATATTATTTTCTACTGAGGTACTGAAGTACATTGGTCAATGCTATAGCTTCATCCACAAAGGGTTATTCAATGTCAAACTTGTTCAGCAGTTTTCTATAGTGGTTCCAAACTGAACTTGATTGTCATTTTCTACCAATATATGTATTGGTAGAAAATGTATTGGTAGAAAATGTATCATTATGTATGTTTGCATGTCACTCATCTTTAGTGTCATGCTTGACAGACACAAATATTATTTACAGCTTATCCTTCTTCCTGTCATAAATTCTGGCTATATTGCTAAGCTTTGCAGGAAGTCCTTAAGGTGCAACTAGTGAAAACATATTGAGAAGTGTCCTTTGTTCTTTTTTTAAAGAACAATGCCAATTAAATTAGAGCTACACTCATCAGGGCCTTACTGAAATCGAAACATATGCCATCTGCTCACTTGCTCCTTAAGCTAGTTCTTCAGTTTTGCCAAGGATATTAATTTTAAATTCCCATGGGCTGAGCTGCAGCAGTGCCCGCTGCAGCATTTCTTACCTTATTATTTCTCAGTCCTTTTCCTGGATCAGCATTTTCTATGATTAATATCATTGTCTGAAAATTGTACTTTAGCACTCGAAGGCAAGGAGTTTGAGAGAGGGGG
>JANHFL010003354.1:106579-117088 GCA_032468155.1 Oxyrhabdium leporinum
GGGTGAGCGGTGAGCGGGTAGGCGGGGGTGGGGCCAGCCAGAGGTGATATTTGCTGGTTCTCCGAACCAATCAAAATTTTCCCTACCAGTTCCCCTGAACCGGTGTGAACTGGCTAGATTTCACCTGATTAAATCATACCAACTTCTTATATCTAGTCTTCTATAAACGATTCTTTAAATATGTTCAACGACAACTATTACCTTATGCCATTCTTAGTAACCATCTCCAAATCCATAATTTATAGACATCAGTCATTCTTTAACTGTTTCTAATGTTCAGCTTTCACAACTCTATATTATTACCCGCAAGACTATTGCTTTCGCTCTTCTGGTTTTATTTGTCATTCAAATGCCCTACCTTTGTCTCTAGAATTGTCTGAGCCTTTTAATGCTTTCTGCCCTAGGATTAATCTTCTCCTTACTTCTGCAATATGCAGGTCATCTTTATCTATTCTTGATCCCACAAAACTAACTCTATCTGCTGCCTTCACTGCTTCCCTTTCAACTGTCAGTTCACTAAACACAGAGATTGACACCATTTTTATCAACGATATGTTAACGTTAACCTGGATTTTTCACTTTCCATTTTTTTCACTTGCATAATGAGCTTTGCTTTCAGCTAGCAAGGTGGTGTCATCTGCATATGTAAAATTGTTAGTGTGCTGGCCTCTTATATAAGTCCCACTGTCATTCCTTCCAATCCTGTCATAGCTCATATTGTTATAATATAATTGCTGAACAGATACGCAATCCATATGCATCCTTATATTAGTTTTGTTCCTATTCTGTATCACTCTATTGCTCCAAACTCTGTTTTCAAAGTAGTGTTTGTTCCAGTGTAAAAATGCCTTCAGACGTCTTTATTGTTAATCTCATTTGTCTTTATTAGATCTCATCTGTTATTACTTCTGAGTGTTTCTATCATTCTTGTGAGTTCTTTTATCTTCTTGAAAAAATTTCTGGTTTTCAAATGTTGTGACTGTGGTTGCACTGGATGAAATTCTTGATTGAGGTATCTTTTTCCTTTCTGCCTGATATTGAAAGTCTGTGTTCAGTCCTTCGCTGTCCTTCTTGTTGCTGAAATCTTTTCAAAGCCAGTGCTAACACTAAATCTATTCCTGACATCAATCTTATATTGTGGCTGTAAGTTCTCAAGTTCAACACTTCCTTTCTTCACCTTGATAAGCTAAACTTGTCTATTTAATGCCAGTACAGATAAACCTCAACTTACAACAGTTCATTTAGTCACCATTGTAAAGTTACAACATCACTGAAAAATGTGACTTGTGGCTGTTTTTCACACTTACGACTTTTGTGGTATCCCCGTAGTCACATGATCAAAATTTAGATGCTTGGCATCTGACTCATATTTGTGATGGTTGCAGTGTCCCAGGGTCATGTGATCACCTCTTGTGACCTTCTGACAAGCACAATCAATGGGGAAGCCAGATTCACTTAACAACTGTGTTACTAATGTAACAACTGTAGTGATTCAGATAACAAGAAAGGTCATAAAATGGGGCAAAATTCACTTAACAAATGTCTTACTTAACAGAAATTTTGGGCTCAATTGTGGCTGTAAGTTGAGTTTTACCTGTAATTCATACCTTGTTCCAGTTTGACAAGAATCTGAATTTTGATAACGTGACCATGAGGATGCCACAACAGTCATAAAGTTGTCAATCACTTTTTTCAGTGTCATTGTAACTTCAAACAGTCACTAAATGAATGGTTGTAAGATGAGGACTACCTCTACTTCATGGTCTGCTCTACATTCCACACTACAAGACAGTGTACCCAACTCCAGTTGTTTATGAGGATATTATTACTGATAACATTAAATGCTTTCAAGAGGTTTAACAATAGCAAAAGACATATGACCCCCTCCCCAGTTTCTACTCAACATGTAGTCCTTAATGGAACTGCATCTATATAGATGGAAATATGCAGTGAGTTGCCCCAGGGTTCTGTCTTAGGTCTAGTATTCTTCAATATCTTCATTAATGATTTAGATGAGAGGATAGAAGGCGAACTCATGAAATTTGCAGACAACACCAAGCTGGCAGGAATAGCCAACACTCCAGAAAATGGGTTCAAGATACAGAAGGTTCTCAACAGACTTGAACACTGGGCCCTATCTATGGCAACAAAGTGAAATTCAATGGTGAGAAAAGTGAGGTTTAGACAAGAAAAACCAAATGCACAGCTACAGACTAGGTAGTATCTGGCCCAATAGTAGTAACTGAGGGATGAATCTTGGAGTCCTAGTGGACAATCACTTAAATATGAGCCAGCAGTGTGCTGCAGCTGCCAAAAAAGCCAATACAGTTCTAGGCTGCATTAACAGATAGAATCAAGATCATGTGAAGTATTACTTAGTACCACTTTATAATGCCTTGGTGAGACCAGACTTTGAATATTGCATCCAATTTTGGTTGCCACAATATAAAAAAGATGTTGAGACTGTAGAAAGAGTGCAGAGAAGAACAACAAAAATGATTATGGGACTAGAGGCTAAAACATTTGAAGAATGATTGCAGGAATTGAGTATGTCTAGTAAGTTAAATGAAAAAGATAAGACAACAGTGTTCCAATATCTAAGGGCCACCACAAATAAGAGGTGGGGGGCTGTCATCTCCGAAGCACCTGAAGACAGGACAAGAAGCAATGGATGAAAATGAATCAAAGACCGAACCAACCTAGAATTAAGGAGAAATTTCCTGGAAGTTAGAACAATTAATCAGCGGACCGACTTGTCTTGAGAAGCTGTGGGCACCTCAACACTGGAATTTTTCAAAAAGAGTTTGGACAACCATTTCTCTCAAATGATATAGGGTTTCCTGCGTGAGCAGGGGGTTTGAGTAGAAGACCTCCAAGGTCTCTTCCAATTCTATTATACTGTTATTTAGTTATCCTGATATTTATTTAGGTTTTTGAAATGCAGCCAAATTAACATACTTATTCAAATTCTGAATGAACTTCCCCCACCCTAAGATGGTCTCACACACACAATATTTAAATAACAATACTTCAAAACAGTTGTGTAACTAGTCACAAAGTCCAGTTTATGTACTTTGGGAGATAATCCAAACTCATCTAACATCCTTCTGATTAAGCAATCTAACTGCATTCCCATGCCACATTTCCCTTTGCCTACTTATAGTTATAAAGACTGCTCTTGGCTTCCCTCCATATCACTATTTCTTTCAAAAATGTAGGCAAAAGCCCCCACAGCCAGTGAAGATGACATAACCAGGCAGCTTTTACAAAACAAGTAAGTAGAAGAATTTATTCCCCGCTCCCTTTCTTTTCTTCTTGTTCATCCCCAAAATGTTTCTACCAGATTTTTTTTCTTTTTGGGTGCTATTCTTTGATGTTGACCCCACCAGCATCAAGCCACCATCAAAGCAGCAATTGTTTTGTACCTTATCTCTAGAAAGCTGGCACAAGCTGATGCAATTTAGTAAGAGAGATCACCTGCTGCTTAATGAGAAGGTACGTCACTTCGTTATTCTTTGAGAAGATACATCCCTTGTTCTGCTGGATCTTCTGCTGGAGAGCCCCTTTTAACGTGTGCCAGCTGCTACAAGTGCCTTTGCAGTACTGGCAGCTCTTAATAACTAAAGCAGCTTTAGATATTTGCCATGCCTGTTACCACCCACGAGGTCTCAACAAAGATATTAGCATCACAACTGTCAGGCAACACAAACGTTATTTTCCTGAAGACTCCTTTGAGACTCAACCTTTTTAATGCCTGATTTTAAAAAAATGACCTTGAGACTGAATGAGTTCCTGATGACTGTATTTTAGCTTCTGTAAACCTTACAGACTCTAGCCTGCACCCTTCCCTGGAGATGTTAATTCTCTGACTGGAGAAGCAATGCATGAAGAATGGAGTATTTACACAGAATCAATATGAAACATGAAAGTTCCTGTCCTATGCTTGTTTATGGGTAAATCTCATCTAACTCAGCAGGCAGGGATAGTAAGTTTACAATACATTTCCCGTTCTCTTTCCATATCCCAGTCCACTCCTGATGTAAGCATGCAATTTAAAGCATAATTTCAAGTAAGTAAATTTTCATTCCCTCCCGGCAAGAGTAAATTGGTAGAGGTTATTCAATGGCAAGGAATGCCACTGAATTAACATAGTATTCATATACTTTGTGGGACATATAATAGCTGTTTTGATCTTCTCCACCCCGTCACTCAGTGGAAACATTTGAGCTACTAGGATTACTAGTACTAGTTCCAACACTGTTAAGTCCTCCAAACCGGGAGGCCAACCAGAGAATTCATAAGAACAGTTGAGGGAATACCACTGCTACTCTCCACTATCAGTTGTCCAAGATGACCAATTAACACTCCGTTAATGGTAGAGTCCTGCTGCCCTGCATGCTCTTTTTAATTATTTTTTTAGGATGATGAATACTTAGGGTACTGGTGAGTCATAAACCAGTTTCTCTGTAGTAAAAGAGTTTGTTTCCATGGTAACAGCTAATGTTTCCAGAGGAATTTTCCACAAGACAATCTCTCCTGACAAAAAAAATAAAATAAAATGCAGACATATACAGCATATTTTTAAACAGGTGCAAAGTACTGCACCCACGCCATACCTCTGTTAAATAATCCATCATTCCAGTGCCCATCTATAGAAATGCAGGTTCTTATTCCCCAGGGGCATAAACAAAGGACATGGTTAACACTTTGTACCTCTAAATATATAAAATCTATACCTTGGTGGGTTTTTCAAGAAAGCCTCAACCATTCTGAGTTCCTCCAGATGTACAGACCAACATCCAAAAGTCCCCAACTAGTTTAACCATTCTTGACAATTCTAGTAATCAAAGTGCCCATATCAGTAGGAGAACCAGCATGGGAGATCACTTTCAAGAAAGTTCATGGCAATTAACTTGGCAGACAAAACCCATAAGAATTCAGATTGGTGATTAAACCACCAAAATAGCTTAGAACAGGGGCATCAAATTCGATTTCATTGAGGTCCGCATCAGGGTTGTGTTTGATCTCGGGGCGGGCAGGGGAGGCATGGGCAGGGTGGGCATGGGCAGGGTGGGCATGGCCAGCTCACGATGGCCTCCTGCAGCTCTCTGCCAACAAAAACGGACCTTGAATAGGCTGTGCACAGCAGGGCTCTGTTTTCGCTGGCAGAGGGCTGAAGGAGACTGTCGCAGTTGAAAACTGAACCCGGGCAGGCTGTGTGCGGCCTCCCTGAGCTCCATTTTTGTTGGCAGAGGGCTGCAGGAGGGTGTTGCGGCCAAAAACAGAGCCCGGGTGAGCTGCGCTTGGCCCTCCCAAGCTCTGTTTTCGCTGGCAGAGGCACAGTGGGCCATTTTTTCGCTGTTTCCAGGGCGATCCCCGCAGGCCAGTTCTAAGCACTCCATGGGCCGGCTCCGGCTCCCAGGCCTTGAGTTTGACATCCCTGGCTTAGAAGGACAGCATAATTCCCAGTGCTCAGTCAGCAGTTATTGCATTAACTTCTGCGATATTGGTGACTATATGCCAAATTGTTCCAAAGGATGTTGCAACCACAGATACCTCAGTCATAATATCTATTTTTAATTACCTTTTTGAGCCATTTGAGAAAATAAAACATCTTTTAAAAGAGTTATATTTTCTAACAATAGGTACAATCACACCACAATCAGCTTTTTGGCTCCTTCCAGCTAATTAGTTTTACCAAAAGTCAGGAGAGAATGGATTGAGTCATTCTGAAATTTTCAAGACCACCTAGAGGGCTTTTCAAAACTGATCACCCAAGTAATTTTGGAAGCCTCCAAGTAAATTATGGCTCTTGTATATTCATAAGAGCATGCTATTGCATTTATAAGCATGGACCTAGCTGAAATCAGAGCAACCAGAGATTTAATGTTGAATAGTGCAGTATTATTCATCTCAGGCATAAATACTATGTTACCAAATGGAAGAAAATTAATAGAAAATGCGATTCAGGATTTGGAATTCTCAATGTATCTTAGTTGAATACTTTGCTTAAAAAATGAATTCTTATCAGAGCATATCAGCATATTCCTACTAAAGCCCCTTGTTTCCTTCCTTTTTCTTCATTGCTCTTAAATTCTCAGCTGCCCATTCTACATATGTGAGAAATGGCAGGAATAAGGAGAAGGAGCAGCAATTGCCACTGGTTTATCTCTGGTAGATATGAATGATGGACACTGAAGAAAGCAAAGAAACGGATTAAGAAGCATAAAGCTGGCAGTATAGACAACAAAAAAGAGCATATAAAACAAGTGGCACCATGCTTGGGGTCCCACATTAGCTTCATTGAAATAACATCTTCTCTAACAGGAAACTGGGTCTATTTCACTGGCCCACCCAGCACACTAATGGGCTCTGTTGGGCCTCCTGCTGCTGACATTGGTTGCAAAAACAATATTATCCAGGGCTCTGGACAGGATCATGCCTATGCAGCCTCTCTTGACCCATCACTCCCGACTCTCCCTGTGGTTCATGGAGGATTTCTGGTTCTGAAAAGGGTTAAGAGGCCCTAGAGCACCACTGGAGTAAAACAAAGAATGACTGTGCCTGAACATGATTTAGAGCTGCTAAAAAATTATCACATGATCCCACCTGCCATGGACAATTCCTGTCCAGTTTCACATCTTTCTTTTTTTAGGGAAGGTGGTAGAAACGATGGTTGCTTGGCAGCTTCAGAGGATCTTGGATGAAGCAGATTATCTAGACCCCCCTTTCAGTCCAGATTCAGATCCAGCTATGGAACAGAAACAACACTGATCACACTAGTTGATGATCTCTGGTGAGAGCAGGTTAGGGATAGGACAAATATTCTTGCTCTCCTTGACCTCTCAGCAGCCTTTGATTCCATCAGTCATTGTAACCTTTTGGGGGGACTGATTTGGCTCCTTTCTCCAAGGCCAGTTCAATCAATGTTGATAGGGAGTGAGAGGTCCATCTCCTATGTGGCATGTTGTGAGGTTCAGTACTCTTCCCACTTGTTTTTAACCTCTGCCTGAAGCTACTGTGTGAGATCATCTGCCACCATGGGTTAAGGTACGATGATATGCTGATGTCATTCAACTTTATATCTCCATCCCTGTTGATCCAAGTGATGCTGTTGCTGCCCTCTCACCATGTCTGGAGGCTGTGGTCCTGGATGGAAGACAACAGTTTTCTGCCAGGTGGCTTGGGACCCCAACAGTGGAGTATCATGTTGGAGGTAGTTGACAGATTAAGAGAAAATTTCACCCCCTCTCCCCAACTTCTGAAAATCGTGCAATAACAGGGTGTCCTTTCATGAGGTCTTCAGGGTCTAGAGCATTCTCCTAGGTCACTTCAAGAAGAAAGGCTTTGTGCGTCCTGGAGCAGTCTCAGAAAGAGAACATTGCCTGGAGACCCTGGGCCACAAGGACAGTTGTGCAGTTCCTCAAGTCTTAGGAACTGCACAAGGCAGCCTTTTTTGAGTGACAGTGGTGGTGCTTGGGCTGAAGTCAAAGCCCGGGCCTCTGCTCAGGATGGCCTAGATCAGGGATGTCAAACTCATGTCATCATGGCGGCGTAACGTGATGTATCAGGACTTTTTTCTCCTTTGCTAAACCAGGCACGAGCATGGCCAGTGCATGACGCATCTGGCCCATGGGCCAGGAGTTTGACAGCCCTGGTCTAGATGGAGGGAGAAATTATATCTCTTTTGTTCAGAGGAGGGCCTTTTTGACAGCAGAGTCCAGTTAAGCATTTTTTGAAGTTTTGACATGCTGAGCCCAAAAGGTTCACCATCACTGCCTTAACCACTACACTTCTTTATAACTGAGTCCCCATTAGCAGCTTACATAAAGATAACTAGGAAAATAAACCCAGCCAGAGGCATTTATAGGAAACTGAGATTATGTAAGAATGATGACATATGTACAATAACATCATGACACAAATTCTAAGTATTCATAGCCCATCCTCTGGAGTGGGTGTGTAGGTTGTAGATTTTGCATCATGTTACATGTTTTCCTCCATAGATACCCATGATTCCAGCCTTTCTCCATGCACGCCTAACCCTTTAGCTTCTAAATCACGTTTTGGATGACTTGCTATCACCACCCAATCCTATACTGAAATTTTTAGAGCTTTTCCAAGTAGCAACAGAGATTGTATTGCATTGAGTTCATTTCATGATTGGTATTGAAGTCTATGCTTCTCAGGAAAGATGGAAATTTGGTTAAGGGAAGAAAAACAAAGCATGGCACTTTTTACCTCCTGCTTCATTTTCTACTACTGTATAATTTATATGAATACATTTTTTTAAACTGGCCAACATTTTGCAGGTGTCTGCTGTAGCCTGGAAAACAAATGTTGTGGAACATCTCAAGTGTGGTTAGATTAGAAGTTCAGATGTGGATGACTCTCTGGAGCACCTTTAGGAACTCCATGCTGGTTAATCTACATACAGAATTAGAATTGTACAACCACTAACTCCTGTTGGAAGAGTTCAGTGCACAGCTTTGCTAGATAGCTTTGGAAAGTCATGTAACTTACTTACTTACTTATTTACTTAGGTGGGAACAGTAGAACTGTAAGGAAATGTTAGATTCTGGATATAGTCATCCCATTGAGGCTTTCCTCTTGCAATGGCGGTATGTCTTACTCCAGTCACTTCAAGGTTGCTAAATCAGCCCATCTACTGCTATCTAATAAGATCTCTTAGAATTCTCTCAAGGCTTACCTTGAACACCCCACACATTAAATACTAACCCAATTTTACAAATGTCATATGCTATGGATTTATAAAACTCCAGTCCATGTCAGCATTCATTCAGGTTTTAGTTGTGCCCATCATTTTTTCAATTTTTAAAAAGAAAATACTGTTAAAATTATAATATGTCAAATATGTAAAACAGTTACATACAACTGTTGCACATAACATAAACATATTTTGTGCACATCTTTTCCTAAGATATGTGTATTTGTATGCAGCTATCACCAATATATATTTTTCCTATGTAACCTATTGGTACATACATACATACATACATAAATCCACTCACCTGCTTATTTACATTACCAAGAAATATTGATATATGGATACTAACTTCTGTGTGAATTATGTGCTATTGTACATAGGAGATTTTCAATCAGGCCCACCTTAATTTACGCAGACAGGAAATGTGTATTTGTGTGCAACATTTCTCATTTGTTCATTTTTCCCATATTTGGCAGCCAGGCCTTGAGAAGAAAAATCACAGTATTCTACAGAATTTTTCTGAGTTAGCATGTGGAAATAAATCACATCTTCCGTATCACTGTCCACTTATAGAATTTTGTCACCAAATATAAATCATGAATGAAAGTCAACAACCAGCAAACAAAAGGCTATTGAGGCTTAAGTTTCACAATGTTGTCAAAATTCCAACATTCAACCCTGTTAAATAAAAGATTAGAAGAACTCAAAGAAAATAAAAGAAAGCTTTTTCACTTCCCAACTTCTGCCTTCTGTTATGCATGCAATTGCTGCATCTCTGGAATTTGCATTCGTTCGAGTCTTTTAATAGCCAATACGTTTATGTTTGCTTTCCATATAGACTTATGCTTCATTTAAAAAAAGGAAATATAGGTAGTCCTTGACTTACAATTGTTCATTTAGTGACCATTCAAAGTTACAACAGCACTGAAAAAAATGACTTATGACCGTTTTTCACACTTACAGCCATTGCTGCATCTCATAGTCACATGATCAAAATCTGGACTCTTGGCAATTGGTTCATATTTATGACGGTTGCAGTGTCCTGGGGTCATGTGATCATCTTTTGTGACCTGACAAGTAAAGACAACGGGGGAAACCGGATTCACTTAACAACAATGTTACTAACTTAACAACTGTAATGATTCACTTAACAACTGTGGCAAGAAAGTTTGTAAAATGGGGCAAAACTCAACTACTTCTTGCTTAACAACATACATTTTGGATTCAATTGTGGTTGCAGGGTCAAGGGCTACCTGTAAGTAAAAAAATTGATTTGAAAAAAACCATCCATTTATAAAGTGTTCTAGATAATAGTACTAAAAAATGGGTTAGAGATTCCTCTGAGCAGAACTACTTATGATTGCAGTCACCAGGATACAGTGGGAATGGGGAGTGGGGAAAGCTTTTGCCAATTCTTGCCTCATTCCTGCAAGGTTGGGGATCTATCTACCCCAGGTATGTCCAACGTGGACTTCAACTTCCAGAATCCCCGGAAGAATGGGCGGGGCTTCATAGAAGTGGCACGGGATCTCCGTCGGCTCTCTGATGGGGGGTCCCGAATCGAGCGCGGAGGGGGGTCCTAGCGACCGAAATCGTCTCGGAGGGACGCTGGGTAAAGGGGCTATACCGGAAACCTCGCAGGGGGCCTCGCGATCCCCCAGGGGTAATGGTTTTGCCTCAAAAACCCTCCCGCTCAAACGACGACCATGGCGTCGTCCCACAGCTGTGAACAAGTCTCGCCGGAAAGAGTTGAAAGGAACACGATGTGGATATGACTGGGT
>JANHFL010003354.1:117188-130080 GCA_032468155.1 Oxyrhabdium leporinum
GAGTGCGGGAGGATTGATAAAATAAATAATATATGATGGATTAGAAAATAATAATAGAAGAATAGAATGATATTTTTGATCGAATTTCTTAAATGTTTGTACCCAGTTTGACACACCGTGTAATGAAAGAATTGCTTTGGAAAATAAAAAAAACTTATTGGGAAAAAAAACAAAAAAAAACTTCCAGAATCCCCCAGGCAGCATGGGAGTTAAAGTCCTCAGGTCTTAAAATTGCCAAGGTTAAATATCCCTGATGGAGCTCCTTTTCAGTCAGTGGAGCGCTCTGCTCTTCTAATCTCTTTTGTTTTTAGAAGAGATGCCTCTGATCTTGATGCTGTGACTGAGATAAATGATACCTTTACTTTGCTTGCATTATTTGATTTATAGAAAGTGTTGTTATTTTGTTCTAGGTGTCTGCTATGGACTGTAAAAGGAGAATTAGAGCTCAATATCTTATACTTTAAGATAATAAATAGTGTAAGGGAGGAAAAACCAGTGCAAAGATTGATGTCCCTGAACATATGCATCCACAATGCTTAAACCATTTTCATCCTTGTTTCAGGCAATTGTGAGCCCCAAATGTCTTAGCATTAACCGAAGCTGCTCATTTGACAATACAGGTACGTTCCTCCCTCGTGCAATAAAACTATCTGGACCATACTTTTTTAAATCTTTGAAATATGTTTTAACACTTAATAGTTACCCAGGTCTTTCAAGCCTTGTAGAAGTTTGGGCATTATACCACCAGCAGCAATGCATTTAGGACATGGAGCTTTCTACAATAGTTATGAATTAAAACAAAACAGGCCACCCATTTGTTGCTTGTCTACTATTTTCCTCAGTCAATTGTAGCGCTATGAAAAGAAAGACAACAGCGATGTTGTGATTTGGAGAGTTTTATAGCCACTTGGCCCTAGCTGTTCAAAGGCAATTGCGATTGTGCAAACAGTCCCCCACTTCAGTGGGCGAGCGCTTGGCTCTTAGGTGAAGAAGCAAAGCAATTGCACCTAAGCAAATTAGTTGAGGCACCGCTCACATCTCAGTGTGATAGCTGCCAAAATATATCTTCTGAAAATTCCTTTGACATTTCGGCAATTGAAAAAAAGAACACATGAAGCACCGAGCCAGCACTCAAGCTGCTGTGGCAACACTCAGCCTATCCAAAGCAATATTTGAGAAAGAAAGAAAGTAATATATGACACAGAGAGACAGCTTGGTCTGGTGGTTAAAGCAAGAAAGCAAGAGACCATGAGCTCTAATCCTGCCTTAACCATGAAAGCCACCTGGGGGACCTTGGGCCAGTCACTCTCTCTCAGCCCAACTCACCTCATGGGGTTGTTGGGAAAATAGGAGGAGGAAAGTGTGTTAGATTTGTTCATGCCTTGAGTTATTTGTGAAATAATAAAGGTCATAATAAATAAATAAATACATGCATAAATGAATAAATATTTGTCCTTTTTATCTTCTCTGAAATTTGTGGCAAAAGAAGAAGAGACAAAATTGCTAGCAAATCCCTCCACTGCCAGTCTCAGCTTTTCTCCTTTTACACACCGGCTGCAGCAACTGTTCTCTTAATTTGATGCTGCCTGGGCATCAGGCCTTTGGATGGGAAAACTCAGCCAGGTTGTGTGGTGCTGCCAATAGGGCAACCAGCCAGGCTTGTCAAAAGCCCCTGAGGCAGGTAAAGCTCTCCCATTTCCCTTATTCTTTTCTAAAAATATATATAAAAATAAAATAAATCGGAGCTGGAAGAGGCAAATCACCTGTACAGTCTTTGCCTGGAAGTATCCAATAATTGAGTGACTACAGAGGATGCTTGTCAAAGCTCATTACGCTTTAAATAAATTTCTTAATGCTAAGAAAGTGTTACTGCTAAGAAGGCAAAGACCCTCTCAACTACAGCAGTAATTGCTGCTATTATTTTGCAGTGGTGTTGTTTTTTTTCCTATGTGGCCTAATAAATATAATAGCTGCGCCTTCTGCAACCTGGTGACCTCTGGTGTTTGGGGGACTTCAACTATCACCCATCTAGAGAAAATAGGCAAGAACTTTATGAATGCTCCCTTAAGTTGTAAAAAATAAAGATGGGATGTTAATCTAATAATACACGAACAAATGATGGATTAGGTCCCATCAAGTTTGTGTGGATTGTTAGAACACAGACTTTCTTAGGAGCCATTGTGGCACAGTGATTAGAATGCAGTATTGCAGGCTAATTCTGCCGACTGTCAGCAGTTCGATTCGCATCGGCTCAAGTTTAACTCAGCCTTCCATCCTTCTGAGTATAGGTAAAACGAGGATCCAGATTGTTGGGGGAAATAGGCTGACTCTGTTTAGAGAGGGCTATAAAGCACTATGAAGTGGTATGTAAGTCTGCTATTGCTATTATTCTATGACAATCCACCTTTAACTAGGTCCTTCAAGTGTTCCAATGGAGCACACCTTTCACTGTAACTGAGTCCATCTACCTTGCTACTAGTTGTCCCCTTCTTGTTTTTCCTTCCACCTTTTCCAGCATTAGAGCCTTCTCGAGAGAATTAGTCTTTGCATAAAGGGTCCAAAGCAGACTAATTTGAACCAGGTCCTTTGGGCTCAAGTGAGAACTTGAACCATTTGTTTGTTTTCCTGTCCATCCATGTTATTTTCAGGAATCTTAACCACCAACAAATAAAATTCTGATCATGTAGACTCAACGCATATGGAGGAAACTAGTTTGGCAAAGGCAACCTAACTAAGACTGCACTTGGAAAAATTTTTCTTCTTACAGGAAAAAGGACAGCCAGCGCTGTCCTTTATTACTATAATTTTAGCAGAACCATAACTATGCTAATAGTTTAGGAGCCCAGGGTGTGATGGACTTTGCTAAGATTGGCCTTTAGGTTGTTTCTGGTGCTTGTTGGTACTTTCTTATAAAAGTAGAGGATTGTTTTAATAACTGGCTTTGAAATCATATTCAAAGAGTGCACGTTATTGATTCCTCATCACACTGGAGACAGGTATCAAGTGGGAGGCCATACAGATCAGCTCTGGGGCCTCTATTTTTCAATGTTTTCACTAATGAGTTGTAAGAAGAAGAGACAGAAATGCTTATACATTTGCCAATGACACAAATTGGAAGGGATAGCTAATACTCTAGAAGAAGAATACAATTTAAAATTATTTCAATGGGCTAGGGAAAAATGGGCTGAAATGACAGAATGACATTTAGCAGAGGCAAGTGCAAACTTCTTTATTTAGGAAACAAAAATCAAATGCACAGGTGCAGGATGCAGAAAAGATCTTGGAACGCTAGTTGATCCTAAAGCGAATTTCAGCCAGCAATGTCATTTGTCTTTAAAGAAGGTAAATGTAGTTTTAAGCTGCAGCAATAGAAGTATAATAGCCAAATCCCATAAAGTAATTGTTCTCCTTTGTTTCAGTTTGGTTATACTCTCCTAAAATATTGTGTTCAGTTTTGGTCACTGCATTTGAAGAAGGTTTCAGAGATATGCCAGTACTCTTTCTTTGCTTAAGACTTCTTCCTTGCTGAATGACTTTCGCATCCACGTGGCAATATAATCGGTCCTCTTGGCACATTGATGCAGTTAAGCTGAAAATTTCATCTGCTGAATTCTTGCTTGTCATGCAGTTTTTATGATTCACAGGAACTCTGTTAGAGAAATATTGGCAGCTTGCAACAATATCTCCATGCCAAGTTGATAGAGAATCTCTTTTGCTTTTAAAGAGTTTCATGGAACAGAACACAAAAAGCAGCATTTATCAAATTCCACTGAGAGTTATCATATCTGGGCTGCAACCCCCACCCACCCACATCTTGATGGCAACAAAAAGATACCAAAATATCTCTTTGCTCCCATGTAGGGATTGTCCAGATTTCTGCAGCCCAAATATAATAAACCTAGTCCTTGACTTACAACCAGAGTTGTAACTGGAAGATCCAATGCTAAGTGATGCAATTGTTAAAGTCAGTCACACCCATGTTACGACCATTTTTGCCATGATTGTTAAGTGAATTTGTGTTTCTCAATTTACTTTGATTGTCAGAAACTGGCTGGGAAAGTCACTAGTGGCAATCATGTGATCTTGGGAAGCTGTAAATGCAAGCCAGTAGCCAAGAACCTGGATTGTGATCAAATGACCATAGTAACAATGCAACAGTTATAAGTGCAAGTACGAGCCTCAAAGTCAAATGACAATGATCAGCACCATGGTAACTTATAGCAGTCACTAAATCAATGGTCCTAAGTCAAGAACTAGCTTGCTTGTACCAGTCTCTTATCTGTGATCTTTTGACTTTCTTTCCCCCCATTACCTGCTGGATTTTTGCTGCAGAGTAAGCAGGCATAGATTAAACATGGGAGTATCTACATGCTGATCCTAAACTAGGATTCCAGGTGAACTGCTAACATTACCAGAATACTTTGATGAAGTTCACAGCAGGAGGCAGCACTCAATGAAAACCATGACTGATCTTGAAGACAACTAATTAGAGGTGGATCTTGATAGCAGTGGTGCCAGAAGGATCTAATCCTTTAATCAAAGAGACAAAAAACATCATTGCAGTGTATGCTCCAGCCTTTCATATATGCACGTGATGCCACAACTTTTTAAGAGATAAAATATAACACTTAATATAGCACCCCATTCTTAGCACTCTCTGATTTAAAATGTACTCAATCACTGCCTAACAAATCCCAAACCCAGCAATGATAATGCATAGCAAGGAAATTTTAGCAGAGGCCAGGAGTTTATGCTTGGTAGCTCTTATGCATTCTTAAATAGTTTAATTAGCAATGTAATTTCCTGCTAGACTCCCAGTGCTCTTTTGAGAACAAAGCTGAATTACAATTACAGCTCTTCTTGGCTGGAAAAAAAAAAAGGAGCAGCAGGCGAGAGCCCAATGAAGCATAATCATTTTTCTGCAAAAGTGGTATAATGAGGGAGGAGCAGTAACTTAATGCAAGCATTTGGAACTATTCATAGGCATGGCCCTTAAACTGAAGGCATCATGCGTCATTATGTGTTCAGAGCAGAAAGAGCATCCTATCTGCTGCGAGGGCTTGCATTTTGTTAAAACAAAATAGGCGGCTGAGATGCCTTTGTTTTCCTTGGAAATTCTCAACTATGCTATAACAAATGCCACTCTTCTATCATGTCTGGTCACTTGCTAGTCTATTTTGTGGAAGGCTTGGGTAGACAAACTTTGTTTATTTTGCTTTCCAAGAACTGCTGCAAGTGATGGAGTTGATGTTCATTTTAGACTTATGAATAGAATCCTAAGCATCTGTTCCAGGGATTGCTGCATAAAGACAGCCCATGCTTACAGCAAAACCTAGCTGCCCAGAGAGGAAACCAATGAAGCAGTGGAAACTTATGTCCTCCAAAGTCTGCCCCAAGAATGGAGTTAAATGTTTCTCTCCCCTGTCCTCATATAAGTAGGGGGAGTGGTAACTGTCATCTGAGCAGTAAACCTGGGCCAGCATTTCCTGCCAAAACAGAAGATGGAATTAAATCTTTGGTTGGCTTCAAGTCCATCTCTTTTCAGCCCAGAAGACAAGCAGCTTAAGACTTTTGTGTCAAACAGCCAATAGATATATCTGGATCAACAACTGGAAAGAGAAGATGGAAAAAAAAAACCCAATCCAGTCAGCAAGGAAGTTTCCAGCATAGACCGTGGAACAAACCATGAATTGCTATGGTTAAATGTGCATATTAAAATTAGGAATGCTAAGATGTCATCTGGAGAGAATAGAGTCAGACTGTAAAATCACTGTAGGAAAACAAGTGTAATGTACTTTATAAGTGGAAGTTAACTAAGGAACTGCGGGAAGAGATGAGAAATATTGTGAAAAGTGAATAAGTGAATAATTCCCAAAATAAAAATATTCAAATGGCTTTCAAAGCAACTTTTGTATAGTCAGAGGAAAACAGAATGGAAGCTTTGTACTTGAAGGACAGATATTCAAGTAGTGAATGCAAATTTTTCAATGTCAATGTCAAAGATTACAATACAAAAAGTCAACAAAAATCTTGTGATAAAAATAGGAAAATTATAAGAAAAATTTCAATGGTGGTAGGAATATTCAATAGCAATCATACTGTAGATGAGATCTGAGAGAAATAAAGTGAGGAGAAAGGAAGTCAGAAAGACAAAGCTGAAAGTCCTTCACAAAGAAATTTACAAAAAGACAAAAATATCATTATACAGAGAGTGTATTTAGAAGTAGGCTCCATTAGAAAACGAGGTATGACAGTCAGAAAATCCAGTTGTCAAATAAAAGGGCAGAGCATATAGACAAAACATGGCCTGAACTATTTGAAGCTGGAAGAGCAGAAATACAGTGCTAATGGTTCTACGTCAACAAATATAAAACCCAACTTCATTGCTTAAAAATTGGAGATCAGTATATAAACCTATACCAAAAAAAGGAAGCTGGAACAAAAAGTACAAATTATGAAATGATTCAGTGTAATTATGGATAAATATCTAAGGAATGTTTGTGGTATAATAGAGTTGTTAATCAGGGATGTGAACAGATGTATTTGCGTAGGTAGACAATGCCATTTTATTGACTGAAACCTGAAGATTTTGGAGTGAATGCTAGACTGATTGGGCAATACAGTAAAAACTATGGATATGAAAATAAATGCATCCAATCGAAATAGATGTGTCTGATAGGAAAAATTGTTTGAATGATTACAAGTATGCAGAAATTGTAAAAAAACTAGACATAATACTAGTATATGAAATTATCTGCTTTAGTTGAATGTTTACCAAAGATAGGAAAATGGATGAAGAAATTTCAAGATATGCAAATAATGATAGAAATATGAAACATAATGCAATGTCTGTTATGAGGAATACATATTTGTCAAAAAAAAATATCCAAAATAGGTATGCACTCTTGCTTCTAACAGTGGAAGTGCATTCAGACATCTATGTAGTAAACAGTTATAGTATAAAGAATGAATGGGTGATAATGTAGGTAGATGATCGAATACAAAAATGAGTGACTAAATATAGTAAATCTAAAGTGTGCCAGAACATTTCACATCATTTTTACATTGGAACAAAAATGACTTTGAGAACTGAGCTTAGAGAAACAGAGTGGTTTAAAAAAGTGGCCAGATTGAGATAAAGAGCATAATGTTTGTTTGTCTGTTGTGTGATTGTATTATGAGTGTGACAGGATTGGAAGGAATGACAGCTGGAAATTGGAGATCTAAATACTAACAACTGAAGATAAGCAAATGACATCATCTTGTCAGCTGAAAGCAAAGATTTTAAAAAGCTCATTATGCAAGTAAAAACAGAAAGTGAAAATTCCAGATTGGTGTTAAATATTAAAGTGATAAAGATAATAACAAGTTTAATATGATAGCTAAGAAGATGGTGGACAATCCCAACTACTCAGCATGATATTTGACTCATTTAAAGCACACAGCACATGATGCTTCCTCAACACAATATCTTCCTGTTGTTTTGGGGCTGTGGCTCCCAAGTCTAAGAGGATGGCTAAGTATTCTGGGTAGAAACACACCTGGCATGCATCAGGAAAGTAAGATGAGCCAAGAACCTTTGTTTCCCTTTTATCATCACTTTTTCTAATATGATATACTGTATACTTCTAACTGAATTTCTATTATTGTGATTTTAACTAATCTCCAAATATTCTGCACAGATATGAGATTTGAAGTATATGCTTTGGTAAACAGCAGCCGGCTTTTCTGTTCTGATTCTGTAGGATACTTTGAAGTGTATTATAAATTGCATAAGCAAGAAAAACCACAACAACTCGAACATGTTTTAAATAGAATTCCTTACAAATTGAAGCCTTTCAGAGCAGTGGTGGTGCAGTGGTTAGAATACAGCATTGCAGGCTAAATCTGCCGACTGCCAGCAGTTCAATTCTCATCGGCTCAAGGTTGACTCTGCCTTCCATCCTTCCAAAGTCAGTAAAATGAGGATCTAGATTGTTGGGGACAATATGCTGATTCTGTAAGCTGCTTAGAGAGGGGTGTAAAGTTTTATAAAGTGGTTATGTAAGTCTAAGTGCTATTGCTATTTTCCTGTTGCTTCAGACTGAATAACTAATTTTGCAGGCACTTCTCTTTAACCTACATGAACAATTTGCTCTGCCTGAGTGTGAGAGATGGTACTCATGGAGGGAAAACTGGTATGATGGTTTACAATGAAGCAACAGTTTCCCAGGAAGGAGGGAATGCATTCCAGAAAGGTGGGGGGGGGAAGAGACAAGAGGAAGCACAGCCCACAGCCCAATAGGAGACAGAGGGAGAGGTAAGAGGATTAGGATAAGGGTTTAGTCTGGCAAGATTCTGTCTGTTGTATGTAAGCAAATAAAGAACTGAACTCTAGCTGAATTGTTCTATGTTGTCTTGGGGCTTTGCCCAACACTGGGCCTTGATTAAAATACAGTGAAGAAAGTGTCAGGACGTAACAGATCAATCTCTTGAGATTTTCCCCAGCTTAATGAAACATACTCTTTGCATGTTGTGACTATGAACTGACTCAATAAAAATGAGCATTTTTAATAGCCAACCTGACTTTTGGGAAGAAGTAAGATTTGTAGAATAATGATTTAAAGTTAAGTTCAGGAGTTCTATGTTGGAGAAAGAATGTTAATACCACCTGAATTTCAAACTTTATTCCTTGTGGGCTACGTTCCTTCCAACATTAGGCAGCTTCTTTTTGATAAACATAAATATGCTTATTTAAAACTGTATCCATGTTTGATAATACAACAACTGTCTGCTTGCATCTTAGTTCTGTTTGTGACTTACTAAATAGATTCTTTGGTGCAATGTGAAACTACTTTCATGCCCGGCAGAATCTTATCTGAATGTCTGCATCTACTCTCATTTTTTAAAAAAGTTGCAACTAAATGCGTTTCAGAGGTAGATTTCTTTTTTAATTTGGTTACCACCTAAGACTGATGAACAGGTCTTGAAAATTTGAAAAATTGTTTAAAGTTTTGTGGCCTTGTATTAGCCTTATGAGTGAAATATGGATTTTTGAACTTTTGGAATAGTAATTTGTTGTCAAGATCCAAGAGAGAGAGGTATCTCTCCCCATGTCCAGAAGAAAATCCACAGCTAAAACTGGCAATACTTGCAATACATTCCAATGCTTTCTAATACTAATTTAACATTTCTAAAGGACACCTATGTTTGTTTACTGTAAGAAAATCCAAAAACCTGAAGATTTACAAGACTGAGACTTTAATCCAGGGGTACAAGAATAAATGAAGCTGAGAGGAGCGCTGTCATACCAGCTTGTTTCAAAAGAACTCATTGTAGATTTTGCTCAACATGAACAACACCCTAAGACATTCTATAAAACCCAACAATTCAGGGTGGGGGTTTTCTTTACCAAACATCTCACCCTAGGAAGAGAAAGCCCTTTTGCTTTGGAAAAGGCTGGTTTATTGTGTGCATCAATATGACACTGAATACTCCAAGGATCACATCCTCCCACATAATCCTTCTTCTGTACCTTCACAATCCTCCTCTAGGTGTTACTTCAGCTGGAGAAGGTATGACTCAATAAAACTGAAAGCCTTTTTTCTGAAATACCCACACTTTTAAATTCTTTCCAAAAGATGGGTTCATATTTTCAGTGCCAGTCAAGGCATTTTCAATTGATTTTAAATTTCTTATGCTGTTATGCTCTATTTTTGTTTACTTTGTTTGTATAATTGTGAGTGGTTTTTTTTTAAACTGAGAGTTCATATTGAGAGTCATTTTAATAATGAAGGATAGGTTAACACAATTAGAGTATAATTAAAGAAACAAAGAAAAAACCCATTCTTTCCCAGTAGCATAAAAAAAGTGAACCATTAAGTTTTCCCCCTAGCAGTAGAATGGATAAGGTCTTCTCCAATTTCAGAACATGAAGGAGAGACTAAAAAAACAGTAAACAATTCTGGGAAAATATTGTTGGTACCTGGGCAATTTTTTTTAATGGATCAGTTTATACTGACACACACACACACAAAATGCAGGAAGATTGAAATGTAACTGCAAAGCTGATTTCCTTCATGGATGTCAATCAAATTAAAAACCTGATACAAGAGCAGCATTTCAGTCTTTTGCTCATGCACACATGTGAGGTGAGAAAGACTCCAAGGGCCTTGTGTGGAATTTGCTTTGAGTGTTCACACAAAAGGCCTTCCGAGCTGAAATAGGATTCTCATGTTTCCTTTCTCTGTACAGGACACTGACTTTTGGCTCCTGGTCTTCAAAGCTCCTCCAGGGTAAGTGATGGGGTAGGAGCAAAGCATTTGGCAGTCCTCACTTAAGAGAGACAACTGAGACTCCATCACCAAGTGCAGAGTTTGCTAAACAAAACATCATGTGATTACGATTGGCTTACAACCTCACTTCCCCTTTGGTTATTGAACAAAACATCATATGACCTCAATTTATGATTTTATTTCTGTCTTTTCTATTAACTCTGCTTGTTACAAGCCAGCTGCAAAAGACAGAAATGGTGATCGAATGACTGCAGTGTCAGATAAGGCCAGTCATAAATGTGAGGATTGGTCACAAAGCTGGGGGTATATTTTTTTACACCATTGTAACTTCAAACAGTTGTTAAAGGAGGCAGTCAACAAGCAAGGACTATCTTTAATTAAAACAGACTAGCAAAGTACCGTAATTCTATTTACCCCATTCAGGGGTTTGCTACTGGGCAATAAGGTTTTTAAGAGGCACTAAAGGCAGGGAACACTTAAATACTTAAACAAAACAGTGAAAGTGAGCAAAGAAGTCAGTTGGTTAAACATCTGGAAAACTGGAGCTTTTTCACAGTGCAAAGTGGAGGTATGGAAGAATATTTCAGCCATTTGATAGATTGTGTTATTTCACTGTTAGGTTTCTGAAATGACATTGCACATAAAGAAGAAAAGTTAAATTGCCAAATTTTGCATACTCACATTCATTCTTTCTTTTCCCCATAAGCCATTGTACAGGTCATTGACAAAAGCATATTGAGAGTCCTTGTCAACTTTTTAAAATATTTTTCTTATTCAGAACAAAGTTAAAATACAAAATATGAAACTCAATAAAAATCCTAGATGATATAAAAGAAAAAAAGTCAGAACATTAAAAAAGAGTGCATCAAAAAACCCCAACACATTATACAGATGCTGTATTATTCCCTCTAGTGGAATATATTACTACAATTAATTCCCACCCCTTGCAAAACAGGACATCCCAAAAAATTTAAAGTACTAAATGTATTAGCAACTTGTTGACATGTCTTCTATATGTTACATTAGTAACATATAGTACTTAAATACTTTAAATACTAAAACATACAGTACTTAGCAGAAAAAAACAATAATAGTAAAACAGAAGAAAATTAAAGTTTCAAATCTCTGTGTTAACAAGCTGTTATAATCCACTCATAGAAAATTTATCATGGCATCTTAAGTATCCTGGATCATCAAAAAAATTATAAATAAATTGTCCTTGGTCAAAAATTCATGTTTATTTCTTAATATCTTCTCTTGTCTATTGTTGTTTAATTAAATGTAGTAAATTCAATCTCCAGATCTTCGAGTCAGAGTGCAAACAGAAGTAGTTACAAGTTACCTGTAATAAATCCATCCAGTCTCCCTCTGTCTTCGTAAAAGAAAAGAATTTGTCTCCTGCTTTTCCAGCTGAGGCCATAATATTGGAGAAGAATACAGACTTAAATTTCTGAACAAATGAAATCCATTTTGCTGGTTCTTCAGCCATGAGATTATTTATTTGATTTGGAACTGGATCAAAGTCCTTTATCCAAAGATAAAGCTTCAGGTTGTAAAATTTTTGGAAGAATTATTAAAGTTTGATCAAATTTATGTAAGAGTAAAGCAGCTAGAAGCTGCATATTTCCCACCTTTCTTTTCTAGATTTCAAACTCTGCTCAGCCATTTTAATCTGTGGAATTTAATCAGGGAACAAAGAACAACAAAAAAAATCCTCTATATTTCAATCCAAAATTATAAGAAAAAATCAATAGAAATAAACTCCAGGTATTTTGCAAATTCAAAACTACAGAATCAAGTTGTGAGTGTCTAACATCTCTTCACCACCACCTCTAATGTTGCCATGCTTTCTAGGGGCAGAGGTTATCCAGGACAACATATATCAGAAGGAAAAAAGAGAAAAAGCAATTAGAGCCCAGCAAGGGGTTGAAATAAATCAGCATTCAACTGCTGATCAACTTTTAAAGCAAAAAGCAAATTAAAACCATAAGTCAAAAAAGTAAAAGTTAAAATTCCTGCATACTTAGGAGACAAAACTGCTTGACAGGAAAGTGGATACGCCCAGTGACTTTTCAATCATTTACGGAGGGAATTGGGATGTTCAAGACACACACACACCCTTCCCCACTGGGTTCACAATGTCCAAAGTCATATTGGGTCACTCCTAAGTGCTCCCATTCAAAACCAGGGAGCAGCGCTGCCAAAGAACCAGCTTTAGCAGTGAAATCAGCAGATGGTTGGTAAGAGAAAAAAAAGAAACCGAGCAGCAGCCGTCTTGAAAGGAGGGGCAGTCCTTTTCAACTTTTGAGCTCAGGAACCGCCATTCTGTTCAAGGCCTCTTTGCTCCTATAAGCATTTTTTAGGCTGTTTAGAGGCTTTACGCTGAATCTTCAAGAAAACTTTCCTCTTAACAGTACAACACAAGACCCGTGGATATTAATTAATATTTATAAGGGAGGTTATTTCATATTTGATTTATATTATCATTTCGTGGAATGAAAATCTATCTTGGAACTTCTGCATCTTTCAATATATTTATTAAAGGTATAGTATAGTATAGTATAGTATAGTATAGTATAGTATAGTATAGTATAGTATAGTATAGTATAGTATAGTAT
>JANHFL010003354.1:130180-145970 GCA_032468155.1 Oxyrhabdium leporinum
TAGTATAGTATAGTATAGTATAGTATAGTATAGTATAGTATAGTATAGTATAGTATAGTATAGTATAGTATTAGTATTTTCTCCAAGGAACTCAAGGCGAAATACAGATAACATATATTTTTCCACGACCTTCTCAGTGTGATTCTTCCAGCATTCCTATGAAGGTAAGGGTTTTGCTGAGCAGTAAAATACAGAGAGCTTCATAGTTCCCTGAATTTTTAGGCCTACATCCATTTTTGATATGACCAAGATAATAGAAATCAAAAACCATCTGTCATGACTGCTTTTTAGTAACTTTATTAACGATTATAATTACAATAGCAAAAGTTAATACAAACTAAAAGAACAGTAGAAAGAGTAAAATGTCCATAGGAAAGGAAAAAAGTAGACAAAAGAAAGAAAGGAATGTAATAAAGAAAAGGAAAAGAAACTTACAGGTAGTCCTCAAGTTACAAGAACAAATGAGCCTAAAATTTCTGTTGCTAAGCGAGACATTTATTAAGTGAATTTTGCCCCATTTTACAACCTTTCTTGCTACAGTTGTTAAGTGAATCACTACAGTTATTAAATTAGTGACACGGTTGTTAAATAAATCTGGCTTCCCCATTGACTTTCCTTGTCAGAAGTTTGCAAAAGGTGATCACATGACCCTGGGACACTGCATATGAAACACTTGCCAAGCATCCAAATTTTGATCACATGACCAGGGTAAGTGTGGTTGTAAATGTGAAAAACGGTCATAAGTCACTGTTTTCAGTGCTGTTGTAACTTTGAACAGTCACTAAATGAACTGTTGTAAGTCGAGGACTACATATATAAAGAAGTGTCTTTCAACTTTCATCATAAGTATTAACTTAGTAACTTTTCACCTCCTCTTAATTTACAACCAATGATCCCTTCATCCCATGTCCCATCTCGTATCTTTAAACAAATCCATAAGAGATAGTCATTTCAGTCCTGGTGTCAGCAAAACTCCCTTAAGGGTTGCCAGAAATAACAATATATCTATTTTAACCTTCGTCAAATAAACCAGTTTTATATTCCTTCCCTTTACTTCTAACAATCTTAATTTATAATCCAATGAAGTAATATTGCAGAACTTGATTTTTTATTTCTTTTGTTATACATTCTCACAAGATTCATCCAAGCTTTAAAAAAACCTCTTCTGTAAATAGAATGTAAAATAATTATTCAGGTTACTCTCTTGGTTTATTATTTGTAGTTGGTTTTTTTTAAATTTTTTTAAAGCATCACATGTTTGTTTTGTATCTCCAATGAAATATCTTTTTCTATACCATTACCAACTCAGTCTCTGTCTTGTCAGATAAATCTTGTTCTTCTGTCATTTCTTGCATCTTTTGGACACAGTCTATCCATAGAAGTTAACATTATATTGGCATGTTATAACTTCTGATTCCATTTTTCAAAAATGACCTTCAGTATTTCCAATATTTGCAACATTTGATAGCTATTAACCAGATTCATGCATTATTTTCCTTTAATTAAAATCTTCAATTCTGTCTAGTATCCAATTTTTAAAATTACCTCCTTTATGTTGTAGAAAAAAATCAAATCATATCAACTTTCCCACAGAAAGAATTTTTCATAATTAGTTCCAAAACATTTCAAATTTATCTTTAATTTGTTTATAACTTACTAAAATGAAAATCTTAATTACTTTTTTGCTGTTTATTTCAATTTCTAACAGCTGTAAAGTTAATAAATAATTTCCAAATGTAATTAGAAAAGGAAGTATGCAAATGTATGTAGTGTCCTTTTAAAGGTACCAACTGCAGTTTGAGCAAGGTTGCTATTCCCTCATCTGCCAAGGCTCAAAACCACTGTCTTGAGATCTCCTCTAGAGGAGCAACTGTCTGGAACACTTGTGGGCATTCTTTCATTCTCTTCCATTCTTTGACCTGACAGGTTGAGAGAACCAATCTACTCATTGGTTCTTGGTTCCTTGCCATGGTATCATCTCTGTTTTTCACAGAGCCATCTTCAGTCTGCCATTTTTTCCTCTGGAAGTCTGCAAAAATATCCTTCTCGGTGCACAGCCCACTCAGCTCCTTGATAACCATCTCAGCTGAAGGCAATGAGGCAAGTCAAGAGATGACAAGAACACAGGTGGAACAAAAACATAAATAAATCTTCCAATCCTCTCAAACTTAATCAAACTCTAGTAAAAGAATTGGCTGCTGAGCCTACGTGGCCTCCTTCCCATATTCACAAGGCAGAGGGGTCCTGGACAGAAATATACAAAAATGACACATAAGCAAAAGGACCACCCCAAAAGTACTTTTTCAAAAGGCAACTGGACTTCATTTTTAAAGACTTTCATTTCTCATCCAAGAAGCTTCTTCAGTTCTGACTGAGGATAAACAAAGGGAGCTGAATCATTCTTTAAGATTTGCAAAACAAGATAATATACAGAAGCCTCCCGGATTCACTTGAGTAGAAGAAGGCGGGAAGTAGGTAAAGCACAATCAGGCTTGCAAGGTTCTGTTCATATAGCCAATAATAAAATAAAATATAGGTTGAGCCTTCCTGCAACAGAGTTGATTTTCTGGTAGGGCTGACATATTCTGAGCAGTTTGGGAATTTCAGGAATATGACTCAACTAAACATTCTATAAAACCCCCAACAGCTCCCTATGACATGTTGCCTGGACAGGTTGAAGAAAAAATGGACCCTAACTTGGTCTTTACAATTTCAGTACTTCAATCTATAGATTAGTCTAGGACCCCATTTGGTCAGATTATTTTTGGAATGCATTTCACTTCTTAAAGCCTAATGAACATTCAAGCCAGGGAGCTTTCATTAATTTGTTTGTAAGTTTGCCTACCACTAGAGACCAAAGAGCAAAGCACAACCACACAAAAGTTAGGAGAGCAAACATTAAGCTCTTAAAAATTAAAATCTAACTACCCAATTATCAATTACCATGCCTTTCTTGTATAATCAGTACTGAGTAGTGGCTGTTCTTATAAATCAGGGGTATCAAACTGGGGGCCCATGGGCTGGACGTGTCACACGCAGGCCACGCCCACCCCAGTTCTGCGAATGGGGAAAACATCATGATATGTCACGTGGCCGCAAAACAGCACCACAGGTTTGACACCTGTGTTATAAATGACTCCACTAATAGGGGGAAAATGATGTTTTCTTCATATATATGGCTCTGATGAGTAAAAGCGTGATTAGTTGAGGAACTGCAGCTCTCATCACAAGAAACTATGGGAAGCTGATTCAGTTGACCCTTTGGAGCTAGGCTGCTAGGGCAAAGGCGACCTTATATTACTCTACTTCACACAAGACTCCTTAGATGTTAGGAAATTATATCGATAAAAAAACATTCTCCGGTGCAAGAAAGATGCAAGAAAGGTCAGATGCTTGACTAGAGGGAAAGCTCCTCTGTATCAATCATCTCAGTCGTAATAGAAGAAAAAAACTTTGATCTTTCGGAAAATTGTTATCAAGATGCTGTTTTATGTCTAAAATTCATGCTGGAGCAAAGATGAAAGGCTTAACTTAAGTCAAAATTAACATCATTCTTCCAGGAAGGGGCAAAACTATGAGCAAGAATTAAGGGGTCAGTCTTCTAAAATATATAATTTTAGCCAATACCTTAGCCACCATATTCTGAGTCTGGAGAAGAAGCTGCACATATAACAGATAACAGGATCATCTTTATACAGTGTATTTCGGGTGAAGTCCCTCAAGAGTTCTTAGATATTCATCATATGCACAGCTGTATACTGTAAAGCAAAAGACTGAACACACTGGCTTTGAAAACATAACTGTGGCAGCCACAGAATCATTAAATTGGAATCTATGTCACTTTGGAGTGATTCAACCTTCATCTTTTATATATATATATATAAAAGCTGTACATACACAAAGGGTGTTTGGAGGAGAAGCATAAAACACTAAATAAATACCTTAGTGAGCTTTGACATTAGTCTAATTCCACATCCAGTTCTAGTCAGATATTAAGGGTAATATACTTAGCAAATTATAAGGTTATCTTGTGAGTGCGTGTGAGTGTATATACTTTTGGGGAGTACACAAGTTATGTAAGGTATGCAGCAAGAAATATAACTAATAATTAATTAAAGTCATTGTGATAAGAGGAGAAACCTTACAGAAGATCTTACACATTATTTATGATATTGTCCTGTTTCTGCTTCAACACATGGAAAATTTTTAGAATCCTCTTGATGGGAAAATCACTTTGGTTTGATTCACATATAAATGAATATGAAATAATTTAAACAAGGAGATATCAATATAGAGGTTAGCAAGTTTGTTCAGGCTGTTAAACAGAGATTATCTTATCAAAAGTTCCTAATGTGTTCCATTATTTCATTTGTTGTAATAACAATGCTTTAATATTCTTACTGACAAATGCTATCAAGTTTCCCTTGAGTCTTCTCTTCATTAGGCTAAACATATCTAATTACAGGAACCAATCTGGGTCAGTCATCGGGACCAAAGTTTTTGTCTTCCGAGCTTTCGGACTCATGCTGGACTCCATCTTTAGGGAACTTCTCTGTAGCCTCAGGCCTAACCTTAACTCTAACCCAGATTGGATCCTGCAACATTATCCTGGGACGCATATATTTGCCTTCATTTGTGATACCTAGTTCCCTTAGCCATTCATTGTATGATTTAGTCTCCAGACCCCTTTATCACCTTTGTTGCTCATCTCTGCACTCTTTCTAGGGCCTCTATGTAGTAATTCCTCTGTAGGAAATATCAAAAGGTGCCAAGTGTCATTGATATCCATTGTCATCCTAATTTTCCAGCATGGACTTGAATCCTGTGATGGGATGGTATCTACAAATCTCAACAGCTGCAGAATTTTGAGGCATTTTTCTTAAGTTACCCAGTAAGGACACATAATTCTTACAAAGGTTAATTAGAAACATGTTTGTTTGGAAGTCTTTTCCCAGTCTTGTTCCAACAGAGAATGTCAGCATATATTCTTGGGCTTAATTTGCTTTTGCACTGTAATCTGTGTGCTTGACCTATAGTAAAATGCAGGTAGAGAGAAAAGGGGAGCAAAGCTAGCAATAATTAACTGTTAACAGCAGGTTTTGAAATTATAATTAAAAAAACACCTGCCACTTAGGTCAGGCATCTCAGTGTAACAACATAGCTTCATATGTGCGCCTCATTGACTTTCAAGATGAAATACTTCAAGATAGTTGAGGATATTTCTTGCAGGTTTAAAATTAAAAGTCACAGGTATTGGTAAATTAAAGAGAATTCCCTGTTGATAATATTTTATGTTTGCTTAGTTGTTGGATTGTCATCTTATGATTATGTAGCTATTTTTGCATTTATTTTGGTTAATTTTTTGCATGTTTAAATGTTATTTATTGTTGTGAGTTACCCAGAGTAGATTGGAGATGGACGGCATCCCGATAAAAAAATAATAAAGATTAAAGAGTTGGGGAACTGAGCAGATCCTATACTAAAAGCAAACATCTACTATCCTGGGGATTAAAGTTTATGAACAATGTATTAATACTAGCTTTTATTTTGAAACATTTGACTAGGACTTAATTTCTTAATGTTATCTCCTCATCCTTCCAATGCAATCCAGATTTGTAAAAGCTCTTCACATTTAAAATCCAGTGCTTCGGTTAGAGGCAGTTTCATAAAGACATAACATTCAAAGCAGCCATGTAGGCAACTGAGTATAAAACATTCCATGCAATACAGGAATCCCAATGAAAGCATCCCAGACAGATGGCTGTCTAGATTTTAACTGAGCACATCCAGTGAAGAGAGCCCACCATCTCTGCCAATAATTTGTACCTCCATATATATCAAGGTTTTTGTTTTTGGTTTTTTTTAAAGAAAACAATAGGAGCAAGGCCTAAAACAGAAATAAAATACTAGGTTGGTGTAGAGATATCTTTAAAGAAATTAAATGCAATGCAACATATCAAGTGATTCTCAAGAACGTATTCCTGTTAAAGAACACTTGTTTGCAAAAATGCCCCCCATTTCATTTTTTTCTCTGTGCTCTGATTTTAATATAGCGTTATATTTATCAAAATAAAGCATATTTTTAACATTCTCAACACTAAAACAATGACTTCTTCACTCTAATATTGATACAGAGAGATGCAAATCAGTTGTGTCTGCTTTTTTTGTTCTTTCAGTACAAATTGAGGGGAGGGATGGAGGGATGGTTCATCAGCACAAAATCATACAGACAGCAAAACCATAGCCGAGCCTGAAAAATATATAACTTTCCAAGGGTGCATTGTGTCCAAAGCTGTGTTATGTGAAGTTGGTCAAACAATATTGACCAGCTTTAATCAAGATCAATCATTGACCTGATTATATATCCTCTAGCTGATACTGGCATCTAACCATAAATCTGAATCTGATAAACACAAGCTTCCTTGTGAATACAAATATTTATGCACATTTATGCACATCAAATAAATGTCTGATTCTGAACAAAGAAAATACGTAAACACATTCACATCAAAGTCTTCACTTACTTGCAGTTTGATCTAACCTAGAGGATACATAATCAACCCCAGTATTATTTAATTAGCTTTAACCTGTTTGGAAATACATTTCATTCTGAAAAATTCCTTCGATATTTTGAGGCTGGGAATTAATTACACCTTGATCCTCAAGTATCTTAAGCACTGATTTTCTAGTAAATTTGAGTTAGTGCTATGATTTATTATATTCTAAAAGAAACACATGAGTACTGCTTTTTTGTTGTTAGTATAGTAAACAAGTGAAGTCGGTTACTTTTGCCCAGTTTGATTATTTTATTTATGCTTCTGGCCACTAGTGTCTGCAAGGTATGGGTGTAAAAAAGTCAAGATGGTGAACAGAATCGAGGCTGTACTATTTTTTTCCACACTGTTGTGGTCTCCATCTTGATCTTTTTTTAACCTTATTCTTCAGACAAGCCTACTCCAGGTCTGTCTGTCTGTCTGCCTGTCTCTATTTCTCTATCTTTTATATACCATCCAACTCCCAACAACTGTTGTTAGGTTGATCTGATTTTTAAGAAGGGTAAAATAACTTACAGAAGTTCCTATTTTTCTATGTTCCAGACATGAAGTTGGATTTCTGCAAATCGAGGGTAATGGTTAGTCAAGCAGGTGTTAGCCGTTTTACTTTTGAAATACACATTTAAGGTTGTCAAGAGAGGCTCAATACATAGACAGGGATGTCTGTAGCATATGGTCAAAAAAGTCAAGATGGTATGATCAAAGGTGTGCTGGTTTTTTTTTTTATATGGGTTGCACACAACACACACACAAAATCAGATGGTTCAATTACACCATCCTGGCCGCCATCTTGAGTTGTTTTTACTTTAACCTGTGACATCTCTGTGGAGAGTAAACTGTAAATCTTGTGAAGGAGTAGATGCCTGGATTTCTGAGGGAAGCCATACCGGAAGAGCAAAAATCATAGCCAGAAACAGTCTTGGACTCAAATATTTGGTTGCTACAGGTAAAATAGCACTGACTCTACTACCTCAAAAAGTCAACTACATATGGTAGTACTCAAAGCAGGTTATTTTAAGAATGAAATAAAGGGGCTTTATTTCCTCTTTCTGACTGTAAAGATGACTACAGTGACATATGACATTTGGTTTTTTGTGACATCCAAGGAAGCAGCTTATGACAACTGCCCATTCAAGCCAACTGTAGGGCCAAGATTATGCAACATATTTTGACAAAGAGCAGGTATGCAGCAAAGCAATGGTCCTTAACCATCAGACAGCTGAGCTATCTTGTAAGGAGGAGGCAACCTTTAGTGGTCCCAGGTGAGAGAGGCCTTTTTCCAGTGACTTTGCAAAATAGCTAAAAGGCATTGTTCCAAGCGTTTAACTGTTAGCAGGATTTGGTCTTATTTTCATCCTGATTTTAATTGCAAGGATTTTATTGTTGTGCTTTATAGGTTTGCATCTTGATGCATGGCTTGTGATTACTGCCTTCGGTGCTTATGTAAGCAGAAATGTGGGATATTTATAATCATGCTGTCAAAGGATAAGGAGAGTTTGCAGAAAGGAGGGCTTGGAAGAAAGAAGAATTCAGTCCTGAACATACTGAACCTGAGAAAATCACTAAAGGTATAATTGCTTTACTGTATTCCAAAAACAAAATAGCAAAAGTCACAACCCTCCTCACTAATTCTACTTCTAAAACTAATCCTATCATCAGGGGTTGGAGTAGAGGATGTTATTATCAATGCACCTAAGTACTTAGAGACAGGATTTCATTTGTCCCTTTCATCGCATGTTCAAAATTCTGCCTATTTGTTTCACTTCAGATATGAGCATTAAAACAATCACAACTTTTGTGATTTCTGAGCTTAGAAAAATGATATTTCAGCCCTGCTGTCTCCTCAGGACAGGCAGGCAAAACCAAATAAATGTTCTCTTTATTTTTCCCCTGAGAACCACCAACTGCTGCTCACTTCAGCTGTGAGTCCAGATTAACAGAGCAACATTTCATTTTCTTCCTAACATGTTACAAGAGCTTTTATCATTTATTTCACAGGTTTCATATCGTGCATTTCATCAGGGAATGCAAGAGAAGTAAGGAAGTGACAAAGCAGCATATCATAGTACCAGAAAAACAACTTAAATCTTCCACAGTCACAAATTGACTTGAGTGGAGTTGTATAAAATCTTGGGAGGTGTGACAGGTCAGATTTATCAAGACAACATTTTCCAGAGCTTTTCTTTTTTTAGTTCAATGGCTTATCTTTCCGGATTTTAGAGCAACCATAGATGATCACAAAGCTAATAGCTGCTTCAGCCTGATATGACTTATCTCAATGTGTAAACATCAGGACTGAATTGCCAAAATGCAGGATATCTGTTAGCAGAAGCAATTTCAGGATTAAACAGACTTCTGACTTTTGCATGAGTAACTCCTCTGCCCCCACAATCTGCCAGTTAGAAATCTAGGCAGGAGGAGGCAACTGCATCAGGAAGAGGATATGTGGGGAGGACAGAAAGTCTTCTCTCAGGGTTGAAGAAAACAGTTTGCAAAATATTGGGTGTTAAACGTTCTGTCAGAAACATCGGGCATAGGCATGAAATGCTCAGTTGGAAATGAGGAGTGAGAAGTTAGGCAGGTCTTCAATCAAATATAAGAGGATGAAGCTTTATTATGGGAAAGAGCTCAGGATAGTTAGTGTAGTTGGGGCCAGGCCATAAGGTGGTCTTCATATAACCTCTTCCAACCTTAACTTTCATGGTGTGAGACTACAACTCCAATAATCTCTGGCCAGTATCCATCTGGATTAGGATAAAAGAAAGTGTGATATAACAACTTCTGGAGAAAGAACTGGAAATTGTTTGAATACCTTTACTTGGATTCAGTCTTGACTATGCCTATGGCTTACCAAAAATCATAGATCTCTTCTCAACAAACTGGCCCTTTAAGCATGTATGGTAAAAGCTGAGTAAGGAATTGCTGCAACCTTTTGAAACAATGATTGTGTGGCATTGAAGATGCATCATAACAGATTGGTGGAAAGCATAACATTCTCCTCTATGCTTATCAGAGGCATCACACACATAAAAGGCTGACACCAACTTGGGAATCACAGTATAGGAATTGACAGAAGGGGGGCGCTTGGGAGACGGGAAAGGGTAGGAGGCGGCACGCAGAAAGAAGAGGGTGGAGTGGAGGTGTGCTGTGAACCATTCACTTCAGTTAGGAAAACTGGCACTTTCAGGGTCTATAACACCACCATTTGTGGCCTTGAGCGGAGTAAGATATTCTACTACACATTTCCCAATCTGGTGCTCCCCAAATGCACAACACTCTGTTAGTCTCCTATTGGATATGATGATTGAGGAATTCTGGGAACTTGAGTCCAAGATCTCTGGAGATTGATTGGATTATATTTAAAGAAGGCAGTATGAGGACTCCTGTTAAGAATGCTTAACTGTAAATAGATGCATTATATTGAAGTATAATAATAAAGTGTAACCCAACGAATATAACACACTCTTTTTAGACATCTGGAAACTTTCATTGGAGACAAACAAAATGGCTATAAACTTCTGGCACTGGGAGAGGAAAAGAGATAAAAAATGTTAATGCAAAAAAATTCAACATTAAGGGCAATTTTTCAGACTGGAAATTCAGAACCTATTTATAAACAACAGCTCTAAGCAAGCAGAGACAAAAAGAAGGGCAGTGCAAGATTATCTCAGACAGGAGATGGACAAAGTAATTCATCCTCTTGATTTCCTTGTCAGGGAGTTCCTCCCTAGAGAAACAGAAGAGTACAGATAGAGGATTGTTATGTCATCTGTTTTTCAGGCTCGCTTATATAGGAACATATTTCTCAGCTTCAGGGAAGATACAAATCAGAGCTTCAGTAGTTCATAACTGATTTGGATAAAAGGACATTTTGGTTTAAGGCAGCTGATACGTTTCCAAGGAGGTTTGCCCATGTCTGTGGATTCTTTTGTGGTAATAAGGTATTGTAGATGTTTTGACTCCTACAGCTTGCTTTAAACTGTTGATATCCATCATGGCTTCATTCCACTGCACCATTAGCACATTATTTCAGATGATTTTGCATCCATCGTCTTGGTATTAAAATGTTGTCATCTCTTGTGCCTAAATCCTGCTTGTGCTTATTTTCTTTTAAGAAAGCTTTACAGTGAAATCCTACTGTTTACTGTGCAATTATGGGGCTTTATGGGGCTCATTCCTAGGAAATGTGCAGTGACAGTTACAACACAATGTTGGATTGTTGTTGCCATCTGCTGGAGGCATCGTGTTACTCCACAATAAATTCAAGGGGTAAAATCCCAAACTGGATTATTTTGAAAATAAAACAAATGTGCTTTTTGCTTGGGAACTCTTCATTAAGAAATAAGTATAGCATTGGCAGTAACATGTAAGCATTCTACCAAAGGAATTAATTTGGAAAACAAAAAATAACATAATGCGCCTTAGATTTCCTTAGGGCTCAAGTCAAACTTCCTACTTGGAAATTTGATTCTGTGTTTCCCATTGATAGTTATGGAAATAGTTATATTTAAAAAAAAATTCTCCCACAGGAATTAAAGGGGACTTAATCATGCCAAATTTCCAACTAAAAGGTGCAAATATTTTCTGCTTAGCTACTTACACGTTTTTATTTAAATGAAGTGGGGGGAAGTTTACAATCAAACTTTCCTATGATGAGCTAATTAGATCTAGTAAGTTTTAAATTAAAATGTTCAGATTTTGCTTTCAATAGAAAAAGACTCTCTTTTGAGATTTCCAGGAAAAATACACATATGTATTTTGAGGGCAACTCTCAGAAAATGGCCCAAAGTCACTTAGGTGAGATAGGTGGTGTAGACATTTTATAAATAAATATTCCAGTATACAAATAGTCCTAGCCAAAAAACCTTATAAATATTCATAAACTTATATGTTATCATTTGTGCACGTAGGGACCCTTCAAATAGGAACAGGACTATTATATTTGCTGCCTTAAATTATTTATAAAAAATAATGAAGGCAGATTAGAAAGTATCTAAAAAAATTGGATTGTGTGTGAATTGCTTTTCTTTAACCTCCGGTTATTTTAAATTGTGTGTGTGTGTGTGTGTGTGTGTGCACATGGTAATTAGTACAAACTATGTGTACATAACAGCTATATCTTAGCCAAGATGGCAGACTTCAAACAGGCATAGTCATAAATATCAGATACGCAGATACTGAAAACCTTATTCTGGAACTGGCTTACTTGGCAGAAGTCCTGCATATGATTTGGCAAGATTAGTCTCTTTATTGCAACAGAAAAATGAACCCATAAACACTGGGAAGATTTGTCCATGGCAGAACAAAGAAATCAAAGCCTTTATAGAAGACTATACTGCTGGTTTTCAATTCTAACCTCCTTCCTGCTACCTTTCTAAAGCGATCAACAACTCTAGATGGCCATAGAAGACACCTGATCATTGTTGGTATGATGGTATTTTGTAATACGGGAACTACTACCGTTCCTGCTTCATTAACTTAATTCCTTCGCCCACTTCCCATTAAAGAATTTTGGTAAATCAGAAGAGGTTTATTTTTAACTCAAATGCCAGCAAATTTATTTCATTTTTACTCTTTTATTTATTAAATTTGTTAGCCACCCATCTCATGACAAGGGGACTCTGGGTGGTTTACAACATTAAAAAACCATAGAAAGCACAAAGTAACAAGAATTGAGGGGGAGACAAACCCCATCGTTTTCTAATTACCTGTCCTGGGTTGCAAAATCTTTAGCCCTCAGGCTTGTCCTTGAGAGAGCAAGAACTAATAAAAAGTGCTGGACAGTGATAAAAGTACATAGTAACATATTAATTCAGTACTTTTATAAAACACAAGAATTGGAGACTTTGGTAAAAACTGTCCACCATAATTGTAAACTATAAATCAGGAACACTCAATTTTACTTTCTTTTTTTTTCTTTAGTGAAAAGGAAAATTGGAGATATCAAGTAATTTCATAAGGAGACACTTATCACATGCATACAGGTCTAAGTCATAAAAATTATGGCTTAAGTATAGCATATCCCTCCATTATAGTTTACTTTTATATGCAAATTAGACAAATATGGATTACTGCACCAGAAGAATTTTGGTTTAACGTTTGTGCTGAATGCAACTATTTCCTGTGTCTCTCTGAATTACCAGAAAAAAAATCAGTAAGATGAAGGTCTAGCCCTAATCCAGATGGAACTCCTGAGTTTTTCCAAAATAGATTATGGTTGTGGCCAAAGCCAGTGTCAATGTGATAGGTTTATGAAGACAGCAATAGCAATAGCACTTAAACTTATATACGTTCCAAAGTGCTTTACAGCACTCTCTGAGTGGTTTACAAATGTCAGCATATTGCTCCCAACAATTTGGGTTATTTTACCAACCTTGGAAAGATGGAAGGCTGAGTCAACCTTGAACTGGTCAGGATTGAACTCCTGGCTGTGGATAAAGTTAGCCTGCAATATTGTGTTCTGACCACTGTGCCACCGCAGCTCCTAGATATTAGATTGGGATTATGGAGAACCATGTTCAGGGCCTGTCTTAGCCATGAAAGTTAACTGGGCACTTTGGACTATTTAACCCCAATGACAGTTATTGCAGTGGGGAAAAAATAGAGGGCTGGTACATATACTATGGTAAGCTCCTAGAAGAAGGACTTGATGTAAATCTATAGATTTATACGTTTTTGACAGTTGTCTTCACTCCTACTATTTCCCATTCTATCCTGATCACTCTATTTTGCTCTTTCACTTTTCACACAATGTACAGTAATTCTTCCCTCTTCATTGTGCTCCCAAGTGTACTGTATTGCCAAATGACATCAATTTCTCTATTAAAATATTGGCCTTCATCTAGCACAACCTTCTTTCTCTCATCTTCCATTAGCTCATTTCTCTTTCAGAATTATTCACATCTTTCATTGTTCCAACAATACAACTTCTAAAATGTCTTGTCTTTCCCCTCTACGTCCAACATTCCTTCCTGAAATCTTACTTTTTGGCACCAGCTGCTTAAACCACCTTGTGAAGAATGATTTATCTGGTAAGAATGAGAAGACTGTGAAGTATCTGCATCAGTTCTTAATTTAATCAGAGAATTACTGCATGGCTAATGGCCATAAGGAATCTTTATTCCTTGGTTTATCTGGTTTTATATTTTGTATAAATTTGCAAAAATCCTTATGGACAGGACAAAAACAATGATAAAAAGCAAATCTATCTATCCAGGTTTTGAATGGTTGATTTTGAATCTTCCTGTATTCTAAGTCATCTTACTTAAGTAGGATTGGCACACTTTATTTCTTCTGGCATGTTTCTCAAATCCGCATACTCATGATTTCAATCATAACTCAAAGTGCTGTATATAGAAAATCCCCTCAAATATACCTGCTGCTAGAAAAGGTCACTATCAGAGGGTCTCTTTTTACAGAGTGAATAGTATTGGTTGTCAAGTGATCTTACTTCAGACTATGTGTGTGACTCGACTCGTGTGTGTGTGCATGTGTGTGTGTGTGTTACTGAATATTACTATAATCTTAATATAAGACTAACCTCAATTTTGGGGCTAAAGGGGTTAGAAAGAAAGGGATATGCCCTTCTGAAATTTAGCATGAACGTAATGAGAATAATGATAATTGCAGGAGCTAAAGTATATAACATGAGTACAATAAAATGCACATCTGAAAAATGCAAAACAATAAATGACAGCTTTGGAACTTGGCAATAGAAGAATACATAAAGTCATTTCTATTCAAAGAACAGAAGAGAAGGTATATTAACCAGAACATTTTCACCATTGTTCTTCAAGGGAAAAAGAGCAATAAAACATACATCATCCATGTGTAGTTGTTTAAAAGTCTTTGATATAAAAAACTGAACATGAAAATAAAACAAGGGACAAGATTTTTTTTTAAATTTCATTGTTTCTTCACTGTCAATACTGTCTTTTCAAAGCAACATGTTACAAACAAATCCTGTCAACTTTTCCCAGTTTTAAACAGCAACAATATTTACAGGCTGTTTCAAACAACATACATACACACACACACACTCATACTCTCACTGACACATACAAAGTACACATAACCCTATCCCTGGCAAGTTCTCCATATGCTGGTAAATGCAAAGCACATATTCCATTTTCCAACTCATTTTATCTTCGCCCTCCCGTTATTTAAGGTAATAATAAGCAGTTCATTATCTGGCCAAGTTCATAAAGAAGTAACAAGTCTGACTTGTAACCTTTGTGACTTTTTTCATCCATTTGGGTTATCTGTAAAGTTAGTATAAATATCTAAATGGTATTTTCAAATATGTTTGCTGATGAACGGTGTATACAAATCTTTGAAGCCTTTTAGAGCAGCCATCTTTTTAAAAAATTGAGGAAAACTACATGTGGGCAGTAGCTCCCACCAAGGTCTTATGTACTCACCACCATTTTACTAAGGCACACATTAAATACTGCTATAATTCTTATACTGTCTAGCATTGCAGGGCTAATGGCATCAGGTTACCAATCACCAAGTAGGACCAGACAAGTAGAACCTATATAATAGGTAAGAAAAATCTCTCTTAATAAAATTAGGTATATAAAACCATGGTGGCTGAACCTACAGCTAATATGAAATATTTATGTATGCTTTTAAAAGCTCTTTCAAATACATTACTAGTCCAATGGTAGAGTTATTACCACTTAAAATATATAGAATTGAAGGGCTGGCATCACTGCCTCATCTCATGTTAAGAAGGCATTTCAATGTCAGTTTGGGTAAAATGTGCCCCCAAATCTAAGTTTTCAAAGGCTCTTCCATAACACTCTGTACCACCTATTCAATATTTTTCACATGACATTGCAACTATGCAACTAGTCATTCTCCAACAGCAGCAAGCATGGGTAGAAAAAGCAACAACAAAAAAAAAACACCACCTTGTAAAAGATATAATTTTTCAAAAACATTTCCTTCCCTCCATATCTATTTCCTAGGTTACAAGAACATCTACAGAATATTACCTCAATATTGAGCAATAAGATTTTGTTCTTTATGAAAATTAAAGCATTTCACGAGGTAAAAGAAATTTCTCCTTTAATTTCCCAAAATATTAACTGGGACGCTAAGTATACGTCTGTGATTTTACATTAAATTAGTGCCTAGTTGGATTATCAGTTTATTATGCATATATGTATAAACATTGATAGTAGGCAAATTAACTTTCATAAACTTTTTCTACATAAATATTATAGCTTAAT
>JANHFL010003355.1:14268-29197 GCA_032468155.1 Oxyrhabdium leporinum
GTTGTTGAAAATCATTTTTATTTATTAAAAAGAAAAAAACTAAATTAAATTAGATTAAATTGATTGGACAGATTTGGAAAGTCACACGGCTCTCTATAGAAGGCATCACAGCTGATAATTTACCACAGGTCGACTCCATTCAAGGTGTAGAAACATGTCAGCAACGATCAAGAGAAATGGGAAGCACCAGAGCTAAATTTCACGTGTTTTTGCAAAGGGTCTGAATACTTATACCAATGTGATATCTGAATGTAGATTAATGCAGTACTGAATGTAGATTAATGAGGGGAAAAGATGGAATTTGAACAACTGCAGAATCAGACTGCGGCATAACAAATTTGACAAAAGCGAAGGGTGTCTGAAGACTTTCTGAATACTTTGTGACCTTCCCAGATGATTTCCCACAAGCAGACTCAATAAGGGAAGGCCAGATTCATTTAACAACCATATGATTTAGTTAACAATTGCAGACATTCCCTTAATAACCGTGGCAAAAAGATTGTAGAATCAAGTGTGATTCACTTAGCAACCGCCTTTCATCGGAATAGAACCCTTGTTCCCAATTATGATCATAAGTCAAGGGCTACCTGTATGATGCAAAAGTTTTTACCTTTGCCAAAAAAAGGTTAGGGCATGCTGTACGCTAGGTATAAAGCATTGATTATCTTCTCCCCCCCCTCCTAATTTTGGGTAGAAGGCCTTTTATTAACGATCAAGTGCTTATTTTGAGCTTTTCTTTTGCTCGATTATACTGAAGTATACATAGCAACTTTGTTCACAAGCCTGTAATTAATTCTATTTCAATCACATTTGGAACCTCAAACACTTTCATTTTTCTTTAGAAAACAATTCAAAATACTCACAGGAAACCTTTAACGGTTCTGAAATGTGTTCAGTCTTTTATACTTGCATGACTTCTTAACAAACGTAAAGTGAGAAATTGCCTCATGCTCCTCTAGGATATTTTAGAAAATGGAGCTGCTACCAAATGACTGTAATAATAGTGAAATTTTATTGAGATTTATTCAGAACATAATGTAAAATGAGCATTCTATTATAAATTTTCCTTTGCTTTTCGTAAAATGAAGACCACTACTCAAAAATAATTTATACCTAATGCTAGTGCTCCCTCCCTCTCTCTAAATCCAGAGGTTATTTTAGCTGTAGGCTTAATTTTACTATCTTCTCACTAGATTTTAATTCTCCATTTTTGTCATATGATTTACCAGTCAATTAGAGGTTTATCATACCACTTATGTTTCCACACCTCAATAGCACTAATGTAATTTAAAAACGATCTACAGTTGTCTTCTGTTGTTCAAATGCAACAGATTGAGATTTGGGAGCAAAGAATTTAATTTAATCATTTTGCCTTGAACAGTTACAAATCCTGGAGTAGCAAAATTTTCCCATTCCACATAAATGAGAAATGAAAAAGTAACTGCCACCACCCCCTTGAGTCACATTTAGCTTGTTTGCATTGGTCTGATTATTGATTGGTTATGTGCCATCAAATTGATGTTGGCTCTTAGCAACTGCATAGATTTTCTCCATGACATTCTGTTCCAAATCTGGTCCTTCAGATTCTTCAATAGTGCACTCATCGCCATTGTAATTGAGTCCCTCCGCCTTGCTGTTAGTCATTCTCTTTTTTTCAGTTTTCCAAGCTTGAAAGTCTTCTCCAGAAAACTGTGTCTTTACATAATAGTTCTGAAATAAGATAATTTGAGCTTGGGCATTTAAACCTCGAGGGAGAACTCTGGGTTGATTTCTTCAGTGATTACTTAATTGTTTTTGCAGCTGTTCAGAGTATTCTCAGGAGTCTTCTCCAATTCCAAAGTTCAAGAGTGTCAATAGTGATCTTATCCTGCTTCTTCAAAGTCCAATTTTCGCCTCCATAGAGTATCAGAGGGAATACCATTGCTTGTATTCTACTGATCTTTGGAGGTATAGATATATCACGGTGTCTGAATATTTTCTGCAAGGCTTTGTGGCTGCTCTATTGAGCACTAGACTGCAGCATATTTCCTTTACTGTTGACAGTTGGTTTTAAAAGGCAGAAGGTATCCACCACTTCACTATCTTCAGTATCATTTTTAAAGCTGGTTGTACCTATTCTCATTAATTCAGTCTTTTTTTATGTTTGATTTTTGTCCCTATTTAGTCCCATTTTTTCACCATGTCCTTGACTGTTATTCTAGAGTTTGGAAATTATTGCATTTTCAGTTACCAGAGTGGTGTCATTAGCATAGTTTTTATTTTATGAACGTTTCTTCATCCATTTTAAAACCACACTGATCTTCTCCATCCAGCTTCTCTTGATCTATATTTAGTACATATAGACTGAGTAAGTAAAGGAGTGAGAAATAGTGTTTTCTCACTCTTTTGCCAACGTGGTCACGCATGAACTAAAAACATAATTGGTCTTATGAGGTAGGAGCTGCAAAGCTGTCAAGCCATCTTTCCCCTTGAGAGTTTTGCTAAAGTGAGGATTTGGAACCGATAGTGAGAAAGCATTTCAACAGGACACAACATTGCTTTGAGAAAATTCCACTGTTGCTGGGGATTTAAATACCCTAGACCAGAAGTCCAAACCACGGTCCATGAGCTGCATGCAGCCCTGGACAGCTAGTAATATGGCCCCACAAGGCTGTCAACTTTTAATATTATTATGTGATTTACATACATTAACTATATTATATATATATATATTTATGTAGCCCAAGACAATCCCTCTTCATTCAATGCGGTCCAGGGAGGCAAAAGTTTGGACAACCATGTCCTACTCAAAAGCTGTTGACTGTACAAGTTCACGTAACTGAAACAGAGTCATTGTGTAGAAGGGCCTTAACCTCATCACTGAAGATAATTGGACTAAGCAAGCAGAAATATTTAGTTTGCATTCTTAAGACAATACTCTTAAGACGTAAGACTTCTTTATGACTTAAGTATTAAAGTTGCAGGTAGTTTTAGAAAGGCAGACAAGGAAGAGTGCAGAAGTATGTAAAAATAGTTCTGAATATGAAATGGTATTAGTACTAAGGCAATAGTTACTATATTCCATTTTGTCTTTACCTACCTATCAGAAAATTCTAAACAAAAATTATAAATTGAATTAACCATTGGGTTAATTTAAATTAAATGTTACTTAAAAAGGATATTCCTTATTAAGTTTTTAAACTTAATGCATGCATAACATGTTTCATACAATTTTCCCCTCTGGCTTTCAGATATTTTCTTTGCTATGTCATTTTCTTCTGTGGCATATTAGTACATCTTATATTTAACACTGTACTGTTCTCTACTGCTGTAATGACAAGAATAAATGCTAGTATTTGTTTTGTGCTATTCCTGTTACCTGTACAGATCATGTTCTCATCTGTTTTCCTAGAAAAGTGTACACCGAAAGACATCTGCTTCTTTCATACAAGTGGCCTTTTCCTGGGCTGAGAATATAATAGTGATTCAAAGCAATTATATTCGGGCATTGTTCTTTAATGCTGATATGAAGAGAGCAGCCTATAATGGTCTATAGAATTAGAATTGGGGTGTGTGTGTGTGTGTGTGTGTGTGTGTGTGTGTGTGTGTGTGTTTTTGAGGGATCCTTGAGGCTTTCTGAGCTTGGTTGATTTTTCCCAGATGTTTCATTACCCAAACTAGGTAACATCATCAGTGCAAGTAGGGAGTGGGGTTTGCACCTGTTCTATATTTTATGGTTTATGTTTTGCCCTGTCAGTGTTGCTGGGAGTGATCTTGGTGGTTCTTTGGTTGGGCTACTTACTGTTAGCTTGTTGACAGTTCCTTGATTGGAGTATCGTTTACTGCTTGATTGTTGGTCTGATGTTGTTAATATTATTTTTTTTGTATATACACACAAACACGTATAGACTGTAAATATCAGTGGGAAACTACTTCCTCAAATGGAGGCTTCAAAAAAACTTCCTCAAGAGTACTAAATTTTTTCTGTTAAAGTAACAGGAGAATTGTGAACAATGTATGTTTCTAAAAGGTGTGTCATAGTATGTAAGAATTTGTTTTTTTAAAAAATAAACACTTTCTAAAATAGGTTATCAGTGTGCTTTATGCTCCTAAGATGCTATAAAAATGTTAAGAATTGTTGAAAATATTTGTGTGCTTTATGCTCCTAAGATGCTATAAAAATGTTAAGAATTGTTGAAAATATTTGTGGAGGGTTTTTTTCGTTATATCAGGTGGCATTACTAATTATGACATGGATTCTCATACCATGTTTCCATAGTAGCGATTCATAGCGATGGCAGGATGCTTACCATATTTATGCTCTGCTTTTTTTTTTCTTTCTTTTTCTTTTGAGGTTCTACTTTCACATTGTATCTGAGCTAATACAGTGATTTCTACAACTACTCTTAGGAACTTTTTTTAATAGCAATAGCACTTAGACTTATATACTGCTTCACAGTGCTTTACAGCTGTCTCTAAGCGGTTTACAGAGACAGCATATGGCCCCCAACAATCTGGGTCCTCATTTTACCAACCTCGGAAGGATGCAAGGCAGAGTCAGCCTTGAGCCAGTGAGATTCGAATTGCCAAACTGCTGGTTTTTATGTGTGTGCGTGTGTGTGCGTGTGTTCTCAAATATTTTAATAAACTGTCAGAAGATATTCTCTTTCTAAATGCATCTATGTGTGTGGGGGTGCATGTACACACACACACAAACACACACAAACACACACACACACACACGCACGCACACATATACTCATATTCCATTTTAATAGGCCCTCCTGGGAGCTGAGCCTGTCCTGTCATTTCAGAATATGTCTTTTTTTAAAACGAAGTAGTTGTTACTGATATTTTGCCTTATATTATTTTAGTAGAAGATCCCTGTTCTTTCCTGTCATGTGTAAAATTAACAGTTCTGTTGTATTAACTTAGTTTTTGTTTCTCTAGTTTCTTGACAATGGAAGTCAGTACAGTGTGGTGCATATTTTCCTACACCTCAGTTGTTCTTTTCACTGAACTATGTTTCTTTTTGTGACCTGCACCTCGCTTATTGGACCCATGCAAGAAAATCAGAAATTATTTTCAGCTGCAAATTCATATATTAAATGTTTCAGGATACAGAAATGCCAAAGTATACACAATCTTATCTGTCTTCCTTTCTTATCTTTCAGCCATATTTATTTAAAATTTATTTCTTGCTGAAACACTGGGCTTGTATGATGAGATTTTGAGTGAATTCAAAGGAAACCTGTCTAATGACTGACCTCAATGAGTCAGAGACATGCATTAAATTAACATCAGGTGCCTCTGAATCTGAGCAAAATAAATAATACAATTAAATAATATATTAACAGCCCACATTCTGGCTATTGGTCATAACATTATTCAGTGTATTTCATTCAATGTATACAAGCCCATATCCTTTCTCCAGGTCATGAAATGCTTGTGATTGATCGAATTGTTAAATGGATTTATCAACAAGGCAGTTGAAAACAAGTTTATCAACTACTCAGATCCTCTGTATTCAGAATCCTGCTTATTTTTTCAAGATGGTTGGTGTTACTTTAGCATATCTCAGGTAAAATATTGTAACCAATAATGATCAATTTGTTCTTCTAAATTTGATCTCTACATTGAAACATGTTGTCATCTTCTTTGCGATTTTTATTCCCTGAATTATATGTGGGTTTACAGACCTTTATAGAAGTGTTATTATCAATTAGCCTACACTGACCTTTACATTGGTTTTGTTATTAAAAAACAGAACTGTATTCTACTCTGCAGAAATTCAAATACCACAATAGGTGTTCCAAAATTATTTGGGGGAAAAAATGCACTAACACTTAAGTTTGCCGGGCCTGTTGAAAATCTATTGTGCTTGTTTCATTGCAGTGTTGCTGAAAACCACAAACAGAATCTTATGACTGTCGCCAATCTGGGAGTTGTTTTTGGACCAACGTTAATGCGACCACAAGAAGAAACCGTTGCTGCAATTATGGACATCAAGTTTCAAAATATTGTAGTTGAGATTTTAATAGAAAACCATGAAAAGGTAATTTATATTTGAGTCGTGCATGTTCCATGTTTTTAAAAAGTGATTGTTTACCAATGTTTACTGATTCTATGAATATCTTAGCGGCTGTCAGCTGCACAGAACATTGGGAGAGACAGGAATTTGACAAGTAATAGAGCTTGTCTCCAGGCGTCTGCCAGCTCATTTCCTGAACATTTTTATTGATTGGGAGATGAAATGTTTGGATTTCTGTATCCTTTCAGTGAGGAAATTCTGAAATCCCAGACCACTCATAACAGAAATTGCATAGTGGAAAATAAGAGTTTCCCTCTTGTTGAAGGGAAAAAAATAATGTGGGTGTGACATTGAATGAATCACAGAGTTTAATTGGAATGAATAATCTTGTACCAGCTTGAGCTTCTTTATTTAAGCTGTTATGGTTCCCTTTAGAATACAGTTTGTGGCGTGGGGGTAGATCCAAATGAATGATGCTTTGGGAATCATCAGAAGTAGTTTCAGCTCAAAGAAAAAAACCCAGAAAAATATGGAATTCATCATGTTAAAATTATGTATATGTACAATAAATCCTCTGTGCAATTCATGAAAATCAAGGCTTTTTCTCTCTCAGAAGAGGTTTTGCTTAATTCCCAGTTTTGTTTAATCCCAAGAGACAATTTAATCCTTAAGGCTAATTCTAGCTAATTGAAAAAAAGAAGAGTGGTTTAGAATATTATCAATCCAGGGAGATTATTAATTGTTTTGCACATTTTAAGTGAATCAGTGCATACTCTCATCATAAACTTGTTTACTTTCCTTTGAAGATTAGTGCGCAACATTTGAATCAGCTGTGTCAGCAAGGAAATAGCAGCTTGAAACTTCTTGGCCGTAGAAATTATTATCTGAATTGTAGTCTGATACAGATTGCCAAAATAATTAGTGTGCAGGTCATTGTATTGTCTGCATACAGTCTGCTAAAACTAGCTTACCTCGGAGAATTTATCTCAAAACTACAAAAGTGTAATGAGCTCTGTTGACTGGTTAACCTAAGAAATATTTTCTCTTTCTTTTATCAAAAATCATCTGACTATACTTTACGACCATTTTTTGAGAGTTACTACTTCCACATATAGTTTTTAGGTTTTGATACAAGTTGCCCCCTTTTTAAGTCATGTTTCTAACTATTTCAAATTCTCTTTTCTTTGTTTAAAAAAATCATAGATATTTAACACGGTGCCTGATACTCTACAGTCAAATTCTCAGTTGCTCTTATCTCGAAAAAAGAGTACAGATTCAAAGCCACCATCCTGCAGTGAGAGGCCCTTAACACTTTTCCATACACTGCAACACAATGAAAAGCGTAAGTATCTTTATTCTCTGTGCTGAGTGGGTCTAAGATAATAGCAATAGCACTTAGACTTTTATACTGCTTCATAACTCGCCATGGCCAATTTGCCGTGGCCAATTCACCACAAATGGGACAAGAATTACACTAATATCAAAGAAATAATGGAACAGAATTATTAAAGAAAGAATTCAAAAGGTGAACAAAATGAAATGTGAATGACACATTTAAATATTAAATATTTTTAAATATTTTAAATATTTTTAAATTATTTTAAATACTAAAATTGAATTGTCCTGCAGTGCGTTGTCCTGCAGGGACTTGGCCACGGCAAATTGGCTGTGGCGAGTTGGCTGCACCAAGTTGTCCCATTCCAGTGCTGGGTATTATGCTGCATTCTTGTCTTTTGTGAAATATAAACTATAGATTTCATTCCTTAGATTCCTTAGTCTTAAGACAATGGAACCTAGTAGCAAAGGTCTTGTGAGGCCTGTGGCTATATATTGATTCATAAAGCTAGAAAAGATTTATAGGACTGAATGCAACCAGAAGATCCTATTAAGAATAAAAGGTATAAGTTTCCTTTGTATATACATAACAAATTCTCATTGGTTTTAAAATGTATTCTGGAATTCTAGAACTGTAGCAGGAACCATAACTTACCATTACTGTCAGGTCTCTATTACCCTAAATAATTTGGAGCAGATTATTCTTAAAGAAGAGACAGGAATATTAAGAGAGTAGGATTTTTTAAAGTCCTTGCACAGAGAAGAAAATGCTTAAAGCATGAAATGTTTTAGCTAAATATCTTTAGAGGAAGGAGCAAAAGCTCAGCATTCTTTGAATGTAAGAATAAGAGCCTAAATAGTATAACAATATTTTTAAACCTAGTGTAGAAATTCTAATATATGTACTGGTCTATAACTGCAATACATTGAAATTTGAATTTGAATTCTAATATATATGTTTTCAAAAATTCCAATGTTCTTCTCTCTTTAAAAAAAAATATCATCATAAAAATCATGTCACAGCATCAGTTCATTTTGGTCTACTTTTCAGAAGAAAACAGAAACAGTATAATTAACTCCAGCCAAGAATCAGTCATATCATCATCAAATGTCAACAGTTTGCTCCCGTCCAATAATGCTGTTCAGCCAAACAAAAACTCAACTGAATCTAAGGCAGAAGTTATCAAACCCAACCGGCCAAATTCACTGTAAGTATATGCCTGGTGAATGTACCAGCAGTTCTTATCCACTGATCTTCAGATTTCATGATTGGAAACAGATGCTATTCCCCACTATGCTCTTGTTTCAATAATATTGTGTAAAATTAACTCCCGGCTATGTACTGAGGGATATAAAAAAAAATACTATTTGGGCAAATGTTTAGCCTTTGGGTCCTTTCCCAAAAACATTTCTATGCTGCTGCTTGCTGATTTGTGCTTATGTCTTGTACTTAATGCAAATTATGTAGGGGCATTGTTTAGTTTCATTTGCTCTTAGAAGTTGAGGAAGTCTCTCTATTTAGGAAAGTGCTTTGGCATAGTTGTTACCAACTGAATGTCTGCCAGTCTTTCTGCTGGTTGTGAATTGATAATTCTGCAATGCAATGATTTAATCATAAATCTTAAACTTAGCAGATCAGTCTGGGGCATTAGGAACTGTTCTTACAAATTGTTGTTGAATCAAAACATTTTCTTTTTCTAGGCTCTGTTACTTCTGGGTTATCCATTTGAATTTATCTATTCCACCTTTATTTCTTTTTGGCAAGTAGAATCCATTCAAGATTATCACAATGATTAAGTATTACAAAACCTAATCAAAGACTGCTGTTCTAAGATCTGTGTTGCGGAACATAATTGTGTGACATCACTGCACTGTGAGTTTCCTACCCCCAGTCACTGGCTGCTAGTTAAGCTAGGAATAGGGAAACTCAAGGGAGAATGACAGATGTTTTGTGTTGGTTGACATTCTCCAGAAAGGGAGATATGAAAGAAAACAGCTGATGTTTTTGGTAGCAGCCATGCATATTCCATAATGCTGAAACGTTGGAATTCAGTGTGCTTACCAGTAAAAGAAGTAACTGCTTTATCTTTGCCAGTGTCTACACTGTAACCAGCTACTTTTAGAACTGTCGTAAGCATAAAGCTAACCTGATGTTGCCTTTGCTCACATAAGTGTTTAGTCTATTGAGAACTTGAGATTCTAGAAAAGCATTTTTGTAGGTTTACTCATTGTTCAGTCGCAATTCTAACACATTCCAATTAGCAAAGTAGCCTCTCTGTTTTCAGTTCTTCTAATAGTGGCCTGATTTTTTTCTGGCAATGAAACAGTTTTAAAGTGGAGTCAGCAAGGTTTGACATCTTAATTGTAGGTCCTACCTCTTGTATTTGGCAGTAGAAGTTTTACAACTGAAAAAAAAAATGCTGTTGGCTCAAAAAAGGAAACTCTCGTCCTTAGCTATTGAAAAAGCTATTACATTATTTTTCAAATATGCCAAAAATAAATCCTTAATAAATGGAATATTTCATTTCCTGTGGAAACAGTGGGATGACTAATTTTGTATTTCATTTAGTAATAAAGCAGCATTTTAATGCAGCTAGCTATTCGAGGGGCAGGTCCAGTCCCTAAATGCTGAGATAAAAGATTGCATACAGACTATGTTATCTTCGTTGTGGTGCTAAGAATTTTTGTTCACAGGAGGAAATTTGAAAAAAAAATAATCTAAGTCAGTGAAATAACTACTCTATTTGAAAGCATCCGGAATATTATCAAAACAATGAAATTAGCCAATTTTCATCTACATCTGTTTTATTATTAGATCAGTTTTAAAATACTGAAGACAAATTTCTGAGGTGGGAGTTGTATTCTCCAGTATGCCTGTCATTATCCTTGCTTGTTTTAACTATTGGAAACCTCTTTAATGGTTTCTATCATCTTATTTAAAATAAAGGGATAATTTGACTTTTCCTATATTATGTAGGGAACATTTCTAATCTCACAGTGAACTCAGAGAAACATAGAAACAACGTATTGTAGGAAGACAGACATATTAATCTGTGGCAGCCAAAAATTAATAGGAGCCATACCAGGTTTCCAGGCTACCAGATTTAATTAAAAAGCAAATTTTTGACATTTTGTCACAGAGATGAAGTGGCTAAATTAATGTAAGGTTTAAACTGAGATGAGGCAGGGAAAAAGAATGAAAGATAAGAAGGATATGTAAATGCAAGCTACATGTGAAATAGATTATTGGTACCCTATCAATTATCAGTTGTAATATGTTAAAAACACACTATGTTGTTGAGTTTTGGAAAGTAATTTTTCAATTATGTGAGTTCAGTTATATTGGAAAAGTTTCTTTTTTCAAAGATAACTATTTGACATCAGGAAGTATATGCAGAGAAATGCAAAGATTCAACACTACCACTATGGATGATTAGTTGGTGAAGTTGACAATTTTTCTAAAATAGATAAATGTATTTTTTTTTTATTACAGAAAAGAAATTATCTACATTTATTATTGGCCGGAAGTCTCTTATGAACTTTTTGCATACAAATAAGAAAAAGGAACTTGTGTGACTTATGATTTTGATGACTACACAGGATAGATTACAGAAATAATAATACTATGATATAACTTTAGAGGGAGAGGTCAAAATGTAATTATAACTGCTGTGAGGAAACCACTTCTTTGTATTGTTTCCCTCTCTTTTCCATTTTTCTTTCACGTTTTTTTCTTTTCTTGGACTTTTTTCTTTTCCTTGGACTTCTTTCTTTTTCTTTCTTACTGTCCATCAGTTTGTGTTAGCTTTAGCTTCTTGTTTGAACGTTTTAATAAAAATGGTACTTAAAAATAATCTGTAATGGAGTGTCCTGAAAGGTCAAAATGCTCTGATGGTGGCAGAATATTAGATGAATCTATTTTGAAGGTTGATTGCAGTTTCAGCATCCTGTTAAGCACTGCTAACTTGAGAATGGGAAAATTGAATGACACATTATGAAATAATCATACCAATAGAGGAATTTTTTTTTTGTTTTCTAAGATCGGAAATGAAGATTTTTTTAAAAAAAATGTTTTCCTTTTGGAGACAGCTTCTCTGTTATGTTGCCATAACTTCCTTAATTTAATTTAATTTAATTTAATCTAATCTATATTGAATTTTTTTTGTCTGCTAGTGAGACTGGAACTTCTGTATTCCAAAGTGTTTCTTAAGTTATATTTAATCAACCCACAAACCCTATGGTATTCCAGGAAGAATTGCTGAAACCTGTCTATATATTTAGGAGAGAAAGAGAGAGAGAGGGAGAAGGGAAAATTAAGCAGAATGTCTTTCTGCTATCAGGATTGTTTTTTGAAAAAAAAGTAAGCCCAATATATTATATAAGACTACTGAGAAAGAGACGCTGTGTTGATACTATAACATTACAATGGTAGACAGCTTTTGAAGCTACAATAATAGAGAGCTTTTGAAGCGTTGCTGGAGTTTACTGTATCACTAGAATTTAAGGTTTTTATAAACCACCAAACTTCGTTACGGAGTTAAAACCCTTTTTCTTCTCTTACATATTTCATAATTAGCTTCTTGCTCTGGATGAAGGCAAGGTCAAATTGTACTGAATCTCTCCAAGGGACAGAGCTGCCTCCACTTAACGTTGATTCAATAGGTTTCTGACAGAGTCCCTTTGAACATAATAAGATCTCAGGTTGGAGTGGTAGAGAAAGAGTTAGGAATAGTCACTGGGAGAACAAATCTCTGAGCCAGAGATAACAGGCATGCAAACTGATATATAGGTGTAAGATTACTAAATCTTTTCAATTGTCTTTTCAGGGAGAGGGCTTTTCAGTTTGATTTAAAAACTCAGCAGGATACAGCTTATTCTGAATTCTTCTATTTGACCAATCCCATTTTTGATACACACACATGCGCGTGCGCGCGCGCGCACACACACACACACACGATAAAACTTTTCCTAGATTTGAAATCCCTAATGACAAGGAGAACGGACAACTTTCACTTTCACTTAAAGGACAACTTTCACTTCAAAAGCAGATCTACTGAAACTACATGGGAAGTAAATGGAAGTTTCCTCCTCAGTTTCATAACGAAAATTCAATTGGCCCACAGTTCTCCGATACTTATTTAAGGAGTCATACTGTGCCCCTCCGTTCTTTGGTAGGAAAATGGAAAGGCTGAGAGCAGTCCTACGCTGTAGGACTTTCAGGGATGCATCTCTGAAGGGTTTTGAAAATCAATCCAGACTTCTTAATAAGCGCAGAGCTCTGCCAGTCTTCTCACAGCCTTTTTAGCCTTGCTAGTCACAAGTACACCAATGCTCTGTCCCTCTTAAGAGGTGCTGAAGTGGTAACCAGGAGGTGGTTAAGGTATATGCTGTTCCTCTGAATGATTGTGTCACAGTAAAGAAGGTTGAATGATCTACCCGGTGAAAGAAAAAGGGCCCTTTCACATGCTGATCAATATTTATCTGGTGGCAGTAGAAACAATTGCGATCCGGGCTTTTGAATTTATCCCAGAGGTAGAAAAAGAAATTCCAGGGGTCATTGTGATAAAATTTTAGGCGTAAAAGTGTCACGGAGATAACAGTTCCAGACCTTAAGGTTTAATGATTAACTCTGTGCTCATCATGTGTATGTGTTGACTGAAAAATGCATAGATATGCAGGATATGTTCTAATCCATGAAAAATGACCATAGGAAAATAGTCCTTAAGCCACCCTGATGAGTGATTACTGATTACATGCAATCCAGCTTGATACTTATGCCAAGGCCACAAAACGAATACCTGAAGATGAAGTTGGGAAAGTGAAAGGTTTACGTGGAATACATGCTAAAATCTTATTCTGCTTGAGCTGGGTTTTTTTTGGGCACAAAACATTTCAGGCAAGCCAGAAAAGCATTGGGTTTTGTATTCAACAACCTATTAAGAACCTATTAAGAAATCACAGATATAGTGCGTGTTCTGTTCTTCGGGCACTTCAGACCTGAAGATTGTGACCGTTATTACGAACTAGTCTTTGAAACTTCAGATCTCTTTGAGTCTTACTTCTCTGTATTAATCAAGATAAACTATTGAATGTCCCTAAGGTTGAAAGAATCATACAATGTGACTTGATATTAGCATGAAAGGTATTCAGTGAGTTTGTTTTAATTCAGAGAACACCTGACAGTGAGAAACATCTCTTAACCATATTTATAATAACAGTCCCATTAATTGCGAAGAAGGAGCTGAGAAATATATAATTGCCTCACCTAATTGTGATTGTGGGGGGGGCAGGGGAATCAAAGCTTGGGGCATCTAAAAGGATCTTGGCCCATTCTCTTATATAACTTAAGGAGCTGATGATAGAGGCATTTCTCTCCTCTCCCTGTAATTCTTGGTTTTGGGGACTTGGAAGTCTATCTGTTTTACTATAAGAGCTCTAACACATAGAGATTCACTTACTCAAGAGTCATCATGCTGCTTTAACTGGAGCTATTTCTATTGATAGCACGGGGCTGAGTCAATTCAGTTATTCTGATAAGATCTTGACTATGCTGCTCTCATCCCAAATTGAATTGACCGGCAATATATAATAAATGTTCATGAAAAGTAACTTGCAAGGCATTGGGGCATTTGTTCAGGATACATTGCTTAAAAGAACTCTGAAAGTAGAGTTCAGTTGCAACCGAGGATGCAAGGAAAAAAATTCCCTTGATAGCCATCCTGATTGAAGTGGATAACTTGCAAGAGGGACTGTGTTGCCAAATTGTCATTTTTCTATCTGATACTTCAACAGGTTTTTAAAGCTCTGTTTCTCTTTTTGAGTGCTGGATCTGGGTCACTTAACATGTGTCAATGTGAAGTTCTAATGACTATAAAACCAACCAGACAAGAAGCAGAGTTAATTCCAGCTGTTCAGTTTTTTATTACAATAAGGTTCTCTTAAATATTCATCCAGGAAGTAGGATTCTTCTAAGAAGCAGCCTTTTCCTTTTTTCACCCCAATATCTATGCAATATCAGGAGACACTCTGTCATAAAGCAGACAGAGTAGAGATCTAATTATGTTTACCCAGCATCCGTCCTGATCCAGTTTTTTTGTCAGGGAAAATGCTAACAGTCTTTTTTCTTATCTCCAAGTGATCAAGTAAAATCATCTTCTTGATTTATCATACCCTGTGAGTGATCGTCTCTCTAGAATAATTCTGTATTATCTCAGGAAGTCAGCACCCACAGCAGTATTTGTAGATTATGTGCCATGAAAGAAAGAAATATGCTTGTCCAGTAAGATTGATTTTCCTACAGAAATGTTCTATATACTGAAGGTTTCCTAATGTTGATATACCCAACTTTTGATTGTGATACTCTTTTTTAATGTTTTGAAGGTTCTCAGATAGCCTACAAAAATATACAAATGAAGGATATATTCCTTAATATGAATTCATTTTCTCTGTACTTTCTGGACAATACTTATTCTGTAGTGGGCTGTCTTTTCATGTGATTCAAGAATCACTAGGTTAATGCATCCCCAACTTGCATAAATAATTAAGACTCTTATGATACTCTCCAAAATGCTTTGTTGCCTATAG
>JANHFL010003355.1:77072-103872 GCA_032468155.1 Oxyrhabdium leporinum
CCCATTCCGAAGACTCGGGGCGGTTTACAGCTTATAAGCAATACTCTTACATCAGTATATTAATCCACTATACCTCACTATACCTCACTATACCTGTTATCTTCCCTTCCACAGAAAATCAATAAAATGCTAATATTTTTCCTTTCCCACCCATCCTATCACTCTTCAAATGGGCTACATTTTTATAGCACTAATTTGCCTAGGGAAAGCAGATTGATTATAAAAATAAATAAATAAAACTCTGCGCCTGGGAGCATTAGGATCTGGCAATATATTAATAAACCTGCACCTATAAGCCCTTGGCTTGCTTGCCCTTTTAGACTGCTAACTTGCCGATAGGGCATTCACCTTGAAGAGGAATCCTTCTGAGTAGCAATGATGAGAAATGAAAGAAAATTGGGTATAAGCTGTGCATGCACCAATTCTAGGACATAATTCTGTTAAGCTAAGGGTAAAGCGTTATGAAGTGGAGGAGGAGAGGGAAGATCAATTGTACATGTTGTTTTGTCCTGATTTCAGGTAAAAATGTAATGTTGAAACACCACACGTGCAGAGAGGTGAGGTGAGGTGAGGTGAGCAGAAACAAATGTCTCCTATGGAAAACAAACTGCTGCTTAGACTATAATAGCACGGATGAGTTCATGTTACGGCCAGATTGGTGGTTACAAATGAGAATTTGAAATGAGAAACTGTGGCTCTTCACTATCAGCTTAGATATATGCTTGGTTTTAAGATTCTGAAACCAGCCAGTAGATGGAGCATTCCACTGGTGGACAAAAAGTATTTTCACAACATCTGGAAAGCTGCTGTAAGCTTGCATACCTGTTAGGTATGCTTTGGTTTCTGGGGTCATTCTGAAAGTTAGGTCAGTGTCATGTATGAATTCGAAGTGCAGATGGGTGCAGATTTGCAAATGCAAATCACCAGAGAACCCATGCCTGTTTGAGAGCTGAGAAAAACACATCCACGCAGGACTGAACTGGATTATAGACCCCAATGTAGAAAGCTCCAAGGACCACCATCAGGACAAAATGGTGTTGCATCTCTATCCCTACTTCTTCCCTCAGCAACGCAGAACGAGAAACGTACATATATATTGGAAAACTTCCAATTTTGTTTTGAAATCTCGGATTTACAAGTTTAATAACCTGCGTATTATCTTTCCAGTTCATCCATCTCAAGAACCTGGCTGGTTGGAAGGAACCTTGAATGGGAAAATAGGATTGATTCCTGAGAACTATGTGGAGTTCTTATAACTGGACATGTTCATAAACAACCCTGCTGAGCTTTACATGGTATCCATGACAACTGATTAGAGTATTGTAGATCATTTGCTGTTTACAACTGTGAAAAGCAAGGTGAAGGACTCTGATACCTGTTCAGAAGAATGTTCATGTAAATAAAAAAAATATATCTATGTTTCTCTTTATATAATGTGTTGTTTGCACAAAAATGCAGCCGACAAAAGCTGGAGAAGAAACTAGTGAGGATGAAGGGCTTCACTGGAAAGTGTTCTGCTGTGAGAAGTGTTAATGCCACATTTTCAAATTATGTTTTGTCCTAGACAAGATATTAATAGGATATGTGTAAATGTAGTAGCTTAAATTGAGCATGATAACTGGAGACAATTTAACTGGAATTCTACATGCACACGGATATACACTCTCCTATCTCCCTCCCACCCCCCAAAAAATAAAGAGAAGAAAAGAAAAGAAAAACAGGCAGAAATTGCAGAACTGGCTTTTTGGGTGTCCTATATATGTCGGCATCCAGAAAAGATCAGAAGGACAAAGATTTAGTTTTCCACTGTCTGGCAAAAACAAACATTGAATTTCCTGGGAAGAAAGCATGTCTGTCCCTTTCATCTTTAGCAAGTAAAAATAATGTTCATATTGATCAAGCCACTAATGGCTTTCTTTTGCAGAGAGACTGGCTGTCCTTGATAGGGTTCACTCCATCCTCAGCGTATAAATAATTCCTATAATGAGAAATGCATCACTGCATGTAGACCAAAAACCACACACAGCAATACGCATACTTTTATTCAGTTAATATCAAAGCAAGACATAGAACCAGATTTGAACATTTTCCACGGCTTGCATACATCAATGACGATTCTACAGTCATCCAGGTGGAATTGTCTGGAAGCAGCAAAATGTTTCAAACCAACAAGAAAAGAAATCCAGTTGCCATGACTCAACTTCCAAACAGCTTGTATAGTGTTTCTCTCCCCCACCACCACCCCAAAGAATCATCAGTTAGCATTATAAATCAAGTCATAGTTTGGACCAAAGCACATGAAAACTTTCTCACTCTTTTAATCAAAAACTTTTTAGAAGGTCTGACTGAAATCCCTGCAATGTTTTTCAGGCAGGTCTTTTCTTCCCAGAGGTGAAATAGCAGCTTGTTTACATTAGCACTTAAAAGCAAGTGACCTGTGTTCTCTGCTGTTACCAGCACAAGTTGTAGAAACAAGCACCCACATTTTCTGGAGTATTTCTCAGTTTTGGGGATCTTGGTTACTTCGCTGCTGTTTTCTGGAGTCTTGGCTCCTGTTTGTTTAATAGGCTGGCCTGTACAGGCTGCAGTTGCCCTGCACACTCAATTATCTTCAAATCTTGTATTTATTATGTAGCCTAGTAACAATGTTAAAACTTGTGCGTGCACACAAACACACACTCACTCACTCACTCTTACAATTTTAAGTTTTTCAACTCTTTGTAATTGATGTCTTTCAGTAAAGGCTGTCTTGGTGAAGTATCTATTTAAGGCACACTAACCTTTATCTGAAGTTGTTCCCCAGATGTATTGTACATTATTTTTCATAGCTGTAAGATTTTACACTTAAGGAAAATTGTGTTATTTGAAAGCCAAACATTTCTGATACTGTGTTTGTATTTTCTTTTGAATAGAAGTGTTTAACTTGCAATTTTATGCTTTTTTCCCCCTGCTTAGCTCTGCTGTGTTTTCATACATTCGTGGCCATAGACAAGTTTCTGGTTTAATATGTGCTTTTTAATTTAATCCTAAATTGTTCAGTGGTAACATAGCTGTATTTTTCACTGACCTTTGTTTTAAAATTGAAGTGTAAATATGACAATTTGAAATATGTTGAAGTAAAAGATTTTTATATATTCAGATTTTTAATGAAAGTGTGGACATTTGAAAAGTACTTAACAAGAGGTGTGCAATATATATGCCAAAGGTTGAGTACGTAGCCTTCCCTGCTCAGTTTCATCTGATACCTTTTTTGTACAGCAGCTGGTGTTAAGCTTTGCACATCTTTAAACTGTTTGAAGGATTATTTATTGAATGTTTTTGAAAAAGAATAACAGGTACCACCTCCTTGGATGCTTAGTTCATTTCAAAGGTCTTGTATTTACTGAGCAACTGACATGCATATTGTATGCAGTTTTCATGACGGTTTGAATTTTTACATTTTGGGGATGCATTTAATAGGCATTTCAGATTCCTAATGGTAGAATCATACGTCATTGCCATCATCATCATCCACATATCACATTTTTTGCCTATCTCTTTATAAAGTGCACACATTCACTTCCCACATGATAGGGACAATTAAGAGTGGGTCTAGGGCTTACACACTTTCCACGAGCAGATTAATATTCATTTAATATTTTGACAATCCAGAGCTAATCTTAACTGTAGTATATTAAAAAGAGTCATAATCCATTATTTGGAATTGGCTTGTTTCAAGCATTTTTGTGGAATGTAGTTATAAGAATATTTCTGATTTTTTTCCCAGAATTTTTTCCAATTCATGTGTTTTTACTTCTACAGAATGGAGAAATGATTTTAAATTCCATTACAAAGCTCTAAATGGAATGGACGTCCTCTCATTTCTCTTCCAGAACCAATCTCTTTCAATCTCTTTCAGAAACCTATTTGCTTTCAAATGTATATAGCTGAGTGTGACCTAAGTACCACATTCACTTATTTCTCCTATTTGAGGCACTGCCCAATGGGACTAAAAGCAATTTAATGACAGAATGTTTATTTTTTTCAGAGCAAATATTTGTCTCCCTCAGAAGCTGCAGTATGCATGCAACTTAAATAATATTATCTAATAAACTAAGTATATGTAAAGCACTATTATATACTACCACTGCACATTATTATTCCAGAATTCATTTTTAATGACAAATGTAATTGAGTTTTTGTTTTATTTATTATTAAATTTAATTATGGCCCATTTGCAATTTGAGGTAATACCGAGTATAATACTTATACTCTTAGTAAGGGAATATTTTTCTATTATTAAGGCTTCCAAACACAACTAATGTACATCAGTTACAATATTCTGAACTTTACCCCCTGCTTCTTGTAACTGTGTTAGTTCATAATAATTGGGACTATCTACCGCAGAAGGTTTACATATCTACTCAAACTAAACTACTAAACTAGAGATATGCGATTTTTATCTTCTTTTCTCTCTGCAAGATATGTTACATGAAACAGAAAAAGGTGAGAAATTCTGAAAGCAAAACTAACATTTTAAAACCTGCTTCCTATCAACCTTTAGCCTACACCCAAATAAATTATATTTCTGTTTACTATTGAAAGCTGCCTTGAAGCTTTACATGCTCTTTGCTCACTGTATGACAAGAACTGGTATAAATGCAAAGTATCCTGCTTGTACCTGAATGGCGTAAGTTAATACTAAGAAATATGCTTTCTGGTAACAGTACTTTGGTACTGAACTTTATCATTATTATGTAAAGACATACATTGAAAAGACATCACTGAAAAGATACACTGTCCCAAAAAAGGTATCTTAACTTATCTAGATAGCTCAGGGACTGCATTGTTTTGACAGCAACAGCCTAGTAACTGAATTTGATTAAGGCTCGTTCCACTAAGTAAACAAATATTTTTACAATTTTTCAGGCTGAATCTTTTTCAAGGACCTGTGTAAAGTTTTAACTTGGACATTGTTCAACGCACAGATATTTTCTGAAGGAACTTCTATCCTCAGGAAGAGAGTGCCTCCATAGTTATTGGCCCCAATAATCTCAGAATTTATAACACTTCTTTTGTATATCTTGGAATCTAGACTTCGACTTGAGGGACTAATAAGGAAAAGGAATGTATCCCCTTTGGGGAGCATTCTCCCTCTCCCCCCCCCCCATGGATTTTACAACTGGACAGGGGTATTACTGTACAACTTCCTGTCTCTTCTATCGACCATTTTCAATCCTGCTGATTATATAAGATTATCAGAATTATGTAACTTTGGGTGTTCTTTTTTTTAATTAGTTAGCAGATTCAAGGTCTTCCACTTTCTAGTCTGTGAAAGCAGGGAAGGACTTGTATAAGCCTTGTGCTTCTGAAAGTATGGAAAAAAAGGAATCGTGACAAGTAATTATAATCAGTAATCAATTGAGGAGGTTGTTTATGTAATAGCAGGACATCTGGGCCCAATAAAAAGTTCAACTAGAGCATCCCTGCCCATTTGAGTCATAATAAAGATTTGAACTGGGACACATGAATGCCTAATCAATAAAACGTTCAGACATCTTTTTTTCCCCCAAGCAGATGTTTTTATGGCAGCATTGCCTGTTCACCTTTCCAGATGGAGATGTATTTCTGGATTTATCTTGTATAATGTCCAAATCAACACAGCTTGATAAATAAGTTGCTGAGATGTTTTGTTTTGTTTTGCAAATTGAGTAGGAATTTGATGGTTCTTTGTGGCAGTTTCCTCTGGGGTAAATATTTATCTATAGCAGTATGACTAATATAACTTTTGTTTCATTATCTTAGATGGGGGAGGGGGGAATCCAGAGAAAATTAAACTGGTTGAATAACAAATTGGTAATTTAAAGCATACAATATTTATATCAAATAATTACAGTGCACAATTATACTTGATAGTTTAAATAGCATGTTTCATAATTCTTAATTAAAGTAATGGATACTGTTTTGCAATTCTTTTTCAGCTAATATTAAAAAATCATACCCAGTGAGGATAATATACAGTTTCTAATACAGAGGTGATAGTTTTTGGCACATTTGTAAACAGCATAACTGTGTTAAATTATGATACGTTTCCATGTTTATAAAAGCAACATTTACTTTTTCATTCTTTTTCTTTTAATTATACAATGAACAGAGTTCTCCCCAGAGAATAATTAAAGCAAAGGGAAGAAAAAAGCTTGTTAGGTCACAAATCTTTGTGAAGCAAAGTAGACTCACTAGCACTTAGACTTATATACCACTTCGAAGTGCTTTACAGACCTCTCTAAGCGGGTTACCTAGTGAGCATATTGCTCCCAACAATCTGGGTCCTCATTTTACCGACCTCAGAAGGACGGAAGGCTGAGTCAATCTTCAGCTGATTAGGATCGAACTCCAGGCTGTGGGCAGAGTCAGCCTGCAGCACTGCATTCTAATCACTGCGCCACCATGGCTCATGGTGAAGAGAAATATAGAACTGAGCTATTTTTTTCAAATCTTACCAAGGAGGAATGGTTTACAGGCCTTCTCCTTTAAGTCTGGCTAGATTCTGCATAATTTTTGTTCTAAAGCAAGCTTCCTCAAATTCTGCTAACTTGAATGTGTATAATGAGGTGAAGTTGGCAGTTGCCAAGTTGTCATTCCTTTTGTACTAAAAAAGCCGCTGAGATTTTTGAAGATGACATAACATTACATCAATTTTGCGGCCTGGGTTCTTTCCGCATCATCTATCATCATACTTGGGGGTTGTACCTCACAGCAGACTTCATATAGAAGAGACAATATATTCCAAACAAAACGCATACTTTCTACGTCACAGGATCTAGAATTCATTGCGCTTCCGTGGTTTTCATTCTACTGGGAAAGCCAAAGTCCCTTTGCCACATAAAAGGATTATTAAAAATAAAAACTGAAGCAGCTATTTTTGATCATCCATTTCAAAAATAAGCAAAGAACCCATTTTGAACCCCCCCCAACCAGGTTGTCATTTCCACAGGAACCAAGAGGAGAGATTCAGTAACTTCTCTCCAATGGGAAAACACACAATCTAGAAAGTCTGCAGAACTTCACCACTGCCAAAAGGAAAAATGTTTTATGGTGTGTCCTTTAATTATACTGTTGAACTAAAAATAAATTTGGAATCCAGAGAAGTCTAGAGCTGCTATGAAATCAGCACAAATTCATGATTGCTTACGGCTAAGACAAAAAAGAGAGTAAAGATTCCTTATGCTTCATTCAGGCAATAATGATTCTTTTTTTAAAGATACAATAAAGATTAGTCTTTTGGCACCTTAAAGACTGATTTCTTTAAAACAATTATGTGAATTAAAGTCTACAGGTAGTCCTCAACTTACAACGAGACATTTAGTGAACATTTGAAGTTACAACAGCACTGAAAAAAGTGACTTGTGACCTTTCCTCAGAACCATTGCAGCATCCCCATGGTCACACAATCAAAATTCAGGCACTTGGCAACTGGCATGTTTTTATGACGGTTGGATTGTCCTGGGGTCATATGATCACCTTATGTGATCTGACAAGCAAAGTCAATGGGGAAACCCGATCCGCTTAAACAACCAAGTTGCGAACTCATCAACTGCAGTGATTCACTTAACTCTGTGGCAAGAAAGGTTGGGAAATGGGGCAAAACTCACAACTGTCTTGCTTAACAACAGAAATTTTAGGCTCAATTGTGGTCATAAATCAAAGAATACTTGTACATCGTTAAATGCATGGAATATAATTCTGAAAAGAATATACGCACAGACACACGTAAGGCAGCGTTGGGAAAGTGGACAGAAAGAAATGGTGAGGAATAGTATTGTCCTATTAATATTTAGGGTGTCACAGGCATTCCTGCAGTAAATACTTATTTCACATAAATGCTATGATAAGAATTTGGTTCTTGTTCAATCCCTGGAAAAGCTTTGCTAGTCTGTCAAGAGAAGCCAGTTTTGAAAACAAAAAACAAAAAAAAACCCAAAACTGGTGGGAACCTAAATAGAAACTTGTGAAATTTGGAAAAAAATGGAGAAACATATTCCTATGGAAGCTTTCAGTGTTTCTCAACCTTGGCAACTTTACGATGTGTGGACTTCAACTCCCAGAATTCCCCAGCCAGCCGCGAGAAACATTGCCTTAACTGATAGTATCACAATTGCCTCCTGGCAAGCTGATGAGCATTGAGGGTTTTAGCTGTCTTTTTGCAAATGGAAGTTGGCATTTTCTATGAACTGTACTGACCTCAGAGCCAGCCTTATCCAAGGGCAAACTTAATGTTAGCAGTACACTATTCTGAGCCTTTTTCTTGCATCCGTTATTTCAATTGCTCTGAAGAATCCAAGGCTGTCTGCACAAGATTTATGGGACCTGTGTATCTTATGTTAGAAATTACCTCATTGCTCCTGAGAAGCCCTTTTGTCAAGTCACTCCTCACAAGAGACGATGTCTGGCAGCTTTTCTGTCTCTGACATAGTTTATTTATCCAGCTAAGGAAATATTACAAAAGAAAATAAACCTGATGACATTTTTTCCTTCCAGAAATATGTCTGAAAAAAGCTTAGTACATGGACTTCGACTATTTATACAAAGAGAGACACAGAATTACGGCTTCCATTAATTTTTTTTCTTTTCCTGTTCTCGGGTGGGGGAATATTTGATGCTTCCATATTATGTGGATTCAAGAGAGTCATTTTGCAGAACCGTAATGGAACTGTTCTGGAAGAACCAAAAATTGGACATTATCCCAAGATGTCAAGACCTGCCATCATGGAAGACTGGGAGATTTTAAGTTGCTGGAGACTTTTGCACCTGTTTTTAGCTAAATCCATAGACCTCCTCTAGGCTGCATATTAGATATTCCTCTGAGGAGCTTCCTAAAAGAGCTGTGGGTGATATTTTTTTCTTGAATCTTGGCCAAAGTTCCATTTTGGTTTGTCGTGCTGTATTAGTTGCTCATCTGAAAAAGCAGCTGGCTCAGTGTCAGAGCTATGCCTGTAGTAGAAGTCACTCAGCCGGTGACCTTTCCAGACTCTGCCTGCGCAGCCTCTCTTTATACTGCATCGATCAGGAGCTGCTGAACTCCAAGGGCAACAAAATACTGGGCCATTTGTGATTCCCAGATGAACCAGATAGGCTCAGGTTCTGCTGACTGAGATCATCCATTATTATGTGAGTGAGAATTGGAGGATGGTGGAGGAATGGGGGTGAGAGAACTAGCTTTCTGGGAAGTTAAACACTGTTATTGGACTGTACTGATGTGGCAGGAGGAAAGCGTACGTATCCATGCAGTCGGAGGAGAAGCATGACGTGCTATTCATGGGAGAATAATATCTGGCACCCGTTTGATTCGCTGTGCCTCTATTACGTGGCTTTCAAAGAGGCTTTTCAGCACAGAGCAACCTTGCCAAGAAAGATGTGGTGCACAAGGTCCATCCGTAGGTAATGCAGTGAGGTTGAGATTCTGGGAATGGAGAGAGCGGAGCACGAGTTCTCCTTGTTGATCTTCTAGAGATAATGCCAGGGCTAAAATTAACCCTGCCAAAGTCCAGTAGTCTAGCCAGCTCCTCCCTGTTCTCTGACTTGCTGTTTCTCTTGAAAAAAAAAAAAAGTAAAACCCATGGAAGCTGATGCAACATAGGTGGGGTGCCATACAACTTAGATGGTTGGGACATTTTGCTTGGCTTGCCCATCTCCAGGATGCCCTGAGTCTAGATCATCACTGCCAACAATTCGGACCAGGGTGAGCCAAAATTAATGGATTGATTATTTTTTTTAATCCATGACTAAAAGGCTGCCTGCACATCTCATTTACAACTTTTAGGATTGTTAGGATTGCTAGCAATAGGATTGATAGGATTGCTAATATTTTTTGCTCAGAGACTGGGGTGTGTGTGTGTAGAAATCAAGATGGCAGCCATGAATAAATCATCATAGCCTGACCTTTTTAAAGTATACCATGGTTATGGTGGTCATCTTGAACATTCTGAAACATGCTCATGCACACATATGTGCATGCACACAGATACACTCCCGTTCTTGGTTCCTATTAGGAACTGATTTCTTTGCTTAGCAGGAGGAGAGGGATACCTGAGAGACGATCTTCTGTTCCATAAACAAAGCAACTATAGAGACAAGGAACTATTTGAAAATCTTGACACCTTCAGATTTATTCAGACAAGACAGGACCCCCACCAAGGCCTTTCAGTTGCCATGCCAGAAGCAGCTGTGCAATTGTATCGCCTGTATTCATGACCCTTCAATATGCTGAGCACCCCACTGCCCCTTTGCCCCAAATGTTTTTGGCTGTGGCTCACCTGTAAGGTCAAATAAGGGCAGATAGATTCCTTGGCACAAAGCTTAAGGGACATTCTGTTGCTTGCTGCTAAGCGCAGAAACTTTCCATGAATCTCTAGCTACCAAAAACATTCAGAAGTGCATTATGTTTAAACATTTTTATCCCGTTTTTATTATTGCTATACTCATGGCAGTGAACACATCTAATAGAGGTGGTCCTTGACTTACGGCCACAATTAAACCCAAAATTTAAGCGAGACATTTCTTAATGGAGTTTTGTCCCATTTTACGACCTTTCTTGGCAGAGTTGTTAAGTGAATCATTGCAGTTGATTAGTTAGTAACCTGATTGTTAAGTGAAGCTGGCTTCCCCATTCACTTTGCTTGTCAAAAGGTCGCAAATGTGGATCACATGACCCCGGGACACTGCAGCCGTCATAAATATGAACCAGTTGCCAAGCATCTGAATTTTGATTATGTGACCGTGGGGATGCTACAAAGGTTGTATCTGTGAAAAATGGTCATAAGTTACATTTTTCAGTGCTGTTGTAACTTGAATAGTCACTAAATGAACTGTTGTAAGTCACGGACTACCTGTACTCCTTCCTCCTCCTATTTTCTATACAGCAGCAATCCTGTGAAGTGAGTTGGGCTGAAAGAGAGTGACTGGCCAAAGTCACCCAGCGGGCTTTCATCCTAGGGTGGAACTAGAACTCACCATCGCCTGGTTTGTAAGCCAGCATCTTCACTACTAAACCAAACTGACTCTGGGTCATATGTTTGGCCCAGACTCTGCCTGCTTTTAGGAAGGTGGTTAAGACTTGGCTGTTTCTTGTTTCATTCAGGGTGAACAGAGTCCTCAATTACACATTGTAGATTTTAATACTGATTGTCACTTTAACGTTACTGGGATATGCTGTATAATGTATAATGCAAGCCTGCTGTATCGGAAATGCATGTGGGTTTTTCAGAAAACATTTGCAAGTTTCTTTTCTCAGTTTTTCCCAGCAAGGCCGTGGGAAGACTTGACTGGACGTTGAAAGACGCTTGTGCAAAAAATTCCCAGTGTGGGCTGTGCAATATTGATTTTAAACCAACAGCTTTAAAACAGAGACAAAGAGGTGTCTAACTCCCTTGCTGATGTTATGTTATGATTAGAAGGTGCATTATATATGTTAATGACTTCAATTAGTGAAATTGGAAAGCTTTAAGCAAGTGTAGCTTAAGAAGCTTCTGCTAATTTGACTTTAATAGACCTTAATATTAAAAACAACAAAATTCTTGTTTTGTTTTGTTTCGTTGCCTGTTTCAAACTTCTACTTTTCTTTCTTTTCCCTGGTTACTGAAGCAAATATTTGAACAAGGACGACCAAAAAGGAAGGGAAAAAAAGCTGGCAAAAAAGCTTGTAACCTAAACCTGCTTTTCTGAAGGCTCCATAAGGCAGGGCCTAGTTACTGCCTATTGCAAATCCTCCCTCAGGTAATGAAGTTTATTCTAGTTTATAACCTCATAAAGAAGAGGCTTGGCAACAGCAACTCAGCTCTAAAACTGACTGACGCACAAAGCTAGTAGCCATGGGCAGATGGACAGGCTCTGCTGTCAGCAAGCTATTTTTCTCTGTCTAGGACAAGGCAATGGGAATGGAGGGTGTTCCACAATTTAAACTGAGATTAAAGGGCTGGTTCTGGGCCTGTTGCTCTTGAAGAAAACCTGCACAAGCTCTCTATTCCCTAGGCAACTGCTTCTTATAAAATTTAATTTGCCTAAGAGCAAAGTTCAACATAATAAATCCAGGGTGATTTTCTGTTCTTCCCCTTTGCTGATAGGGAAATACTTCTCTCGGATCGGCTTGGGGTTGTACTATCCCTTCCCTGTCAGAAGAGTTGCATTCAGATGCTTTGATTTTTATTTATTTGCAGACCAAACATGTAGTTTTCATGTTTTTAGCAGAATTATGTAAAACTCTAATATCTTAATGCTGCAATTCAGGCTTGTATGCGTTCGTGGATATCTCCAAATCTGTAAGATTTCGGTGGGGAGTAGAGATGTTCTGATCCAAGCTTTTCCCCTTTGGTACACATAGCAAGAATTTGATTGCAACACTTTGTCCCCCATCCAGCAAATTTTGACACACAATCCCCACATACAACCCTATGCTATGATGTATACATTCTTTCTATGTTTTAAAACATTTGTTTGTTGCGTTTCTTTATGAACTGTAGGCTTTTCAAATGTCTTGATTTTATTACAGCAGCTGGATCTTATTTCAGCTACCTAAGCAAGTCATAAATCATTAGCAGCAGCCAAATTACATATATGTGAGGTACCTATTATGCAACTGGGAATCATCTCAACAGAATTTTTCACCCAAATGTACCTCCATCTGCCTTGCCCTTTTTTGTTCAATTCATTTCATACAGTTATCTCCCAAATCTCTAAGCTGGAAGAAATGTCAAACTGACCAATCATTTGAGATGATGCAAGAAATGGCTAGAATTACATATTGATGGATTGTGTTGCATGGGGACAGGAGACATGCCTAAATGAGAACTAAAACTCACAATCTCCTAGTTTCTACTCCAGCACCTTAATCACTGCACCAAAATGGTTCTGGGTCATATGGTTGGCCGTGACCTTGCAGGACTTTAGGAAGGGGGTTTCTTGTGGCCTTGGTCTTTGGGTGAACAGAGACCTGAGTTGATCGCAAGCTGAATATTTTAGTTCTGATTACTATTTAAGTGTCAATGGGGTATTTTGCTTTGTACTTCTTGATTATAGGAGGCTTCCCCCTCCCCTCTTCTTTGCTTTTTATATGCTATCCAGGGCCATATAATTTTAGTTGGATGGCTACATGAATGCATAAACAAACAAACAAACAGGCTCTATACATTCTCAAAAGACAAAGTAACTTGCTTGCCTTCCTTCCTCATGATCTGATTGCCTACTGTATAAACAAACTTAGCTGGTTTCCAAAAGCTAAGCAAGATTAGAAGGCCAGGAAACCTGGTAGCTAAGAATCCAGAGTGAGAAGCTAACTTTCAGGTTGCAAAAACATTACATGGATGTGCTCATGAAATCCCTGGTAGTTTTACTTGTATCAGAAACAGAAAAAAAAGAAAAAGAAATCAGAAGTCCAAGAGAAATCAGTCAGATGACCGAATGAGCTCCAACTGTTGAGTCATTCACTAGACGAAGACTCTATGGACCATTCATCAGGAAGGGAGAAGCATTTTAACATTGAATGTCTGGCTGCTTGAGTAATGTTGGAAATGGAGTAGAGAAAGCACATTTCCTGTGGAATGCACAAAGATTGGAGAAGATAATACTAAAATGCCATTCGGGTTGTCTGCTAACACCTTCATTCAGGTAAGAGTAAATGCTCTGAAAATAGACTGTTCTGGAGCCAGAAGATCCCACCAAATCCTGATGCGATCACACTACTGTCCTCAGGGCCATTCCTATGGTGAAGACAAACCAAGTATTTCCCTGGATTTTAACTAACTGAAATTGCTACGTAGTACTGTATACATTTGTTTATAGTGAAATGTGCTATTGACTTTTGAGCATCCTGGCTCTCTTTTCTCAGTTGGCTTGTTTCATTTGTAATCTTTGAACTCTTTGTATCTTTCTAGTGATTAAACTGTACTGGAGTTCTGAATCCACCTTCTGGATTCAGTCATTTGAGTTGGTGAAAAGACATTTGCTTTTATATTATTAAACAACAATCCTGTTGGCAATCCCATTTCAATTCAGCATGTTCTATACCAGTTGACAATGTTTACTAGCTGTAGTTCAACAAACAAAAATGTAGCTTGGAGCACCTTGAAACTTACATATTGAGTCACGTTAGCTGATTCTAATATAGAGATTGGCCAATTGCTGTAAGCCATAGCAAAATGTCTTTTTAAAGTGCCTCTTTAAATCTTTGCAGCTTTAGCATCACCTTGCATGAGTGAACTCTGATTTATTTAATTTATAGAAAATTTTATTGCAGAATATTTTTCTATTCATCAAGCAGTTCTGAATTAAAATGTAGAAAATGCACTGAACTGATAGAACACAGTAAAATGGAGTGTGAGTCAGACGAAGCTTCCATATAGAATCAAGGACATTTTCTCAAAAAAAAATACAGTTCTTTCACCAAAAAAAATACGAATCTTTCTCTGCAGAGCAATCCTAGTACTTTCCATTCTAGGCCCTTTCTACAGGACTTTCTCAGAAGATCATGTCACAGAAGATGTACAAAGAGTGGTTGTTGCAATCTCTTAGAATCAAAGTCTCCAAATGTTCTTCTGCACAGAACTCCTTGGTAAGGAGAGTGTAGGTGGAACACTGGCAACTTTCTTCAAGCAGATTGAAGCCACAATTGTTAAATAATCTATTATCCTTACTTCAGAACCTTTCAATTCAGCTGAAGTCACGTGGAGTATAGGACAGGGGTGTCAAACTCAAGGCCCAGGGGCCTGCTCTGGCTCATGGGGTGCTTAAATCTGGGCCATGGGGCCACCCTGGAAAAAGCGAAGGACCGGCCCACGGGCCTCTGCCAGTGAAAATGGAGCTCGTGAGGGCAGCATATGGCAGAGGGTTGCAGGAGGCCGTCCCAGCCAAAAACGGAGCTCGGGAGCTCGTTGTCACGGGCAGAGCGCTCAGGCCACCACAGATGCCCCCCCAATATGAGTGATGTCATGATGGCCACACCCACCCTGGCCACGTCCCCAGCCCTCTATGGTCAAATAAAACCCTCAAGGAAATCAAGTTTGACACCACTGGTATAGGAGATAAAGGGAGAAAACTACCAATTAAATGCTTCTAATCCATTACCATCCACCCAGGTTTTTATGCTCACAAGATGTTCCAGAAGCATTGATCCTTTTTTCCAGTGGGTCCCACTTCAGACAAAGCAATTCTAGGCCTACCATTCCCAGTGGATTTGGGAATCAATTGCCTGGGCACCAGAGCTCCAAGATTTGACCCTGAGAAATGTGTGTGCTGTATAAGGAACCATCCTAAAGGAACTCCAGCAGCTCCTGATCTTTCTCCTGACAAGCTTCAAAGTGCTGATTACAATAGGAGCAGGGCTGCTTCCCATTATGTGGCTAAACCTATCCCTGCAGCACAATTCCAACCCTCCCCACACACACACACACACCCTCATGTTGGGTAACTATATCTCCACCTGTTTAAGGTAGGGATCTGGGGGGCGGGGATAACCATATAACCCTTAACTGACTCCTTGGTTGATATTTACTTTCCTTTGCTGTTCACAGGTCAAGCTGCACTCTCTTCCCCTACCCTTCTTCTCCCCCGTTAAATACATTGGTTAATCAGATTCAATATAACCTTTTAGTTGAATAAGCCACATGTTTCCTGTGAAGTTTCCTCATTTGAGGAGAGGCCTGTTTTCCTGCTTCTCCGTCATCAAAGGCACATTATCCAGGCACTCTCAGTGGCCGCTTCCCAGCTAAGGCCCTCCAGCTGACTTGTTCCTTGTTATTCTTCTGTCAGCGGTCCAAGAGAGTCCTATTCAAGTGGGCATTGGCCTTTTGGCATTTAAGCTGCTTTATCTGCTGAGCTGAATTTCCGTGGATCGGAGGTGATTTGTGTTTCTCTTCTTGATGTGTTCTTAATGGCCCCCATTGTTTTAGATTATGTTTTGATCTATGTTTCTTCTGTTTTTATTTTTATTAAAGCTGACCACCTTGTGCCATTTGGGTGGCTCCGGTCTCTAGGTTACACACACAAGAGCCTCACAGTTCTTTGGTACACAATGCATGAGAAAACACTGACTTCTTAGCAGCCTCTTGGCAAACTGCCTCGGTTCGAAATCCTGTGCTGGGAGAGAGGAAGAAAAGGGCCCCGTCAAGAAGGAAAGAGAAATTAAACTTTGCAGCCTCATTTAAAGCTGTGCATATGTCCACATCAGTCTCCCGGTATAAAGTTCCTTTGATGCTTGGTATAATAATGATGAAATCATGTGCATACATTGCCAAGATAATTATTTCAATATTTAAGCACTTTTTGATTTGAGCGCTCTTCCAGAAAAATTCTTTCTCCAGACATTAGGCATATTGATCACTGGTAGGACTGGTGGAAGCCCAACAGGGCAATCTCATGCATCATGCAGGGAAGAGACAGGATGGTTCACCAGACCCATCATTAGCATCTCTGGTCTCCTTTCCCTCGTGGAGTTGGCCATTACTGGCTCAGAACAATAGCCACAAAACAATATTAATACTTGGTTAGAGTCTAGATATGGGAACAATTAAGATTTTGAACTGGATTTCTGGCAGGCTCACCAGAAAGATTGGCTACCAGAGACAAAGCACTCCCTTTGATCATTTTTAGTGAAAGACTTTTCCATGGTTCAGATTTCATGTTGATATTGATGCTTTTTATTTAAAAAAAAAGCTGTTGTGTAAAAAGTAAAATGTGCCACGGATTTGTAGTCTTTGTCACATGGCTTGCAGTGCTCAGTGTCACTGTGAGAGCTGAGGAATAACTATCAACTGAAAGATGCATTTTCACTTCCGGTAACCATAGTTGTATTTCAGGGAATGATTTCAGTTTCATATTGATGCAACGTGTGAAAGCTGAAACATATACTAACGGGCCAACCACTTCAGAGCACTTTGCTCTTGGTAGGATACTGCTGTGCCCAAGTTCCCCCTGTTTATCAAGACAATGTAAATTGGCTGGTTATACACTCTGGGTGTGGATTCCATCACATTAGCTTTATATTTCAGTGAAAGAATTAAACAAATAAGACTGAACCAAATCTTTAATCCATCCCATGTAAGCCGCTTCCAGTGGGCTACTAAAAAGCTGTTTTCCTTAACTTTTGAAAACCTGTTCACCAACTAAGGATTGGAAAATGCAACTGTAAACTTCTATGGTGTGGAGCAGGGGTGTCAAACTCACGTCGTCACAGCGTCATCACGTGACATGTCATGACTTTTTCCCCCTTTACTAAACAGGGCGTGACCGTGGCCGGCGCATGACGCATCCGGCCCATGGGCCACGAGTTTGACAGCCCTGTTGTACAGGAAAGAAGAGGGTTTTTTGGTGGGGGTCTTAAAAAAAAACACCAGATGATCTAATTAGCCAGAATTGCACAGAATACTTTTAAGCAAAAGATAGAGCCAGAAATTCCTTCAGATTGTAATGAAGGCAAGAAAGGCAAGATCAGCCTTTGATCTGATGTTTTCTTGGGAGAACCCAAAGGAAGAGAATCAAAGGATTAAGAGTTACATGTAAATAGCATCAATATTGCAACAGCTGCTTTTAGGCTAGAGTCCTATTGATGCTCGTTAATTCTGGTATCAGAATGCCTCTGCTGCTAACTCCCAAAAGCAATTTTTAGGAGGTACTTGGGGTGGAGAAGGCCAAAAGAAGAAGTACTATGTATACAGGAAGTTGAGAAAAACATGCCAGGAGATATTGTGGATCTTGAAGCACTTTGGCTTTTTGCTAAGCTTCTCAATCAACTACATATTTAGATCGATCTAGGGTATCTTTTAAAAAGTGCACTCTGGAGTTAGAGTACTCTGCAGAAGAACTGTGGATTGTTTGGCAAATGACACCATGGAAAATCAAAATATGGGTCTTTACCTCAAAGGTGGAGCACCTGCTTTGCCTTTCCATTGAGAAAAAATGAGCACAAATTTGTGTGACAAGATGATTTTGGCATATGTCTCCCCACATGAAATTGTTGCCTTTCTCCAAAAATATTCCTCTTAGAACTAGAGACAAGAATAAACTCAGGTTTAGAGAGGACTAGTTTAAAGTACTGCTAAGAAATTTGTACTACAGGAAAGTGGACTAACTTAAAGACCTGCTTTTAGGATACTACTTTTTCTGTGTTAGTAGATCGATCTTTAAATTTAATAGGCTTTTAAAAAGTTTCTTATATCTAGCATCTCTGCTGGATTGAAGATATTTTTTTTGCAAGGATCAGAGGAAAGAAAGAAAAGGATGAAAGAAACAGTAATTGAGAATAAATAAAAATAAAAAACAAAAAACCTAGAGTTGAAAAAGTAGTCAGAAATGAGCAGGTTAAAATATTGTGGGATTTTGGAGTACAAACTGATAAATACATCAAATTTAACTGTGATTGAAAAGAAGAAAGTGTGGATAATTGATGTGGCAATACCAGAAGATAGAATGAAAGACGAAAAACTGGAAACGATCACAGTGTATAAAGATCTGAAAACCAAAATTGAAAGATTATGGTATGAGCCAGCTGTGGTGGTTTTACCAAAATATCTTGGTCAGTACTTAGAAAATCTGGGCATTGATAAAATTTCCATCTGTCAATTACAAAAGGCCACATTGCTTAGATCTACACATATGGTATACTCTGCTGATACATCACAACATCCTAGGTTCTTCAGAAGAACTCAGTGATGTTCTTGGAAGAAGGCCAACACCAGCCAAAGAACTGAAATATCGCGACCTGGCCATCGAAACTACACAACTATGGATGAAACATGTAACAGTGATACCCATTGTCATTGGGGCACTTGGTACCATGTCCAAGAATTTTACAAAATACATCAAGAAATTGCAGTGGAATTGTAAAACACCAGCGGAACTGCAAAAAACTGTGCTACTCAGAACAACATACATTTGAAGAAGATACTTGGTTGATACCTAGGATGCTGGCAGCAACCCATATTGACCATCCGCGCCAGTCAATGATATTTGTGATACATTTTTAAATGTTCAGCTGACTGAGTTTCATGTTGAGTGAAGAAAAGATTAATAATAATAATAGTAATAATAATTCTGGGTCCTGCAGACCCAACACACACACACACGCACACACACACACACATACATGATTTACTCCACATAAAAAGCTCCCTTCACTGAAATTGTAACAAGCAGGATCTTTAAGCCCCACACCCTCCTGGGATTAAATTTCATTTAATAATAGTTGGCTTTATTTCAGGCACCATTAACAAGAGATGCCAGGAATTTATAGCTTAATCAAACACTCTGTCCAGTGCATTTATCCACCCATAAATTCAATCAGTGTGATTGGCTTTAATGTGCACTTTCCAGGAATTATGATAAAGGAGCATATCCTGTTGAGCTAACGGGAAAGGTAGGTTGATTCTGCTTGAAATGAAATCAAATGCTGGTTGTGAAAAAGACATAACTGTGATGAGAAGGTAGAGATTTGGGGCTTTGGGTGGGCGACTTCCTTGATTTTTCTGCAGGCGAAAGGAGAGAAGACCCCTTTTTGCTCCTTGTTCTAGTGCTCTTGGGCTACAAAGACTGCGTCTCTTGAATATGTGGTCCCAAGAGGGTACCCAGTTGTGGTCAAGCCACACTTTCTGCAACCTTGTAGGAGGAGAGCTGTGTTAGTCTATGGTAGCCAAAAATGGGAAGGAGTTTGGTAGCATATTTTTCAATTAACAACCTACTCTCAACAAAGGGGGGGAGATACATTATCATTTATCTCCAGTCTACAACACAGTCCTTTCAAGAGTTCTAAGAAGGCTCCACACCCATTTGCACTACTCAGGTGACCCTTGCGACACTGATAAACCTCTAGGTGGCCTCACCGACTTGCTAAAAGAATGTAAATGACCAGCTATCTGCAAGGAGCATAAATCCTTCCATTTCCCACCATCCAGTCAAGGCTGAAGAAACTTCTTGGATGAGAAGTGAAACGTCTTCAAAGAAAAACCAGAAAGTCCAGTCTTGAAAAACCACCTTTGGGACAGCCATGACCTGGAAGACTGAGAATCTCCATAGACATTTCCAATTAATGTGTTTTATTAAGAGGCATCAGCTCTTGTGAGTTACTGATCACTTCGTCAAATGCAATGGAATGATTGGACCGATGTAAGAATTAAATTATCAGAAGTGGGAAGGAAGAAAAGACAAAAGAAAGGTTCGGTATGCAGACGCAGGTTACTTGTGAGACAGGGTATAGGTGTCTTATCAATTAACTATGTTAAAAATCTATTTTGTTCTTGAGACATTCAGAGGTTGCCTGGAATGTTTTGATACATGTGCCTTTAGCAGTCTCTTGCTCAATGGTGCGAGTAAAGGGTTCTCTCTCTCCTCAAAATGGCTACTTTGAGATTTGTAATAGAGGAGCGTCCTAGAAGGTTCAAATGCTCGGTTGTTACACTGCCCATATTTTGACTCCTATATCAAACTTTATCTCCATTATTTTATTTGTGTGTGTGTGTGTGTGTGTTTCTAAAGTCTGGCTTAGTTGTCAGAATGCTGATGGCATATATCACATTAGAGGAAAAATACCCGAAAGCATAGTAGATAAATGGTATGTAATGCATGGGAGGAATTGTACTTCTACTACTACATCACAACTTGAGTCCAAGTTGCCATTGTTTATTTATTTAGATGCCACCAAATTTTTAAAAAATGACTCTGAGCAACCTAGGTTAGCCTTAGATTTGATGAGTCGGTTCTGGTACTAGAGTAGGCTGCGATCTTCCAGTGACTCCAGTGCCTCACTTGCTTGGAACCCATTGCTGGTGAACATGTCTAATGTAAACGTACCAGTGAGTTCTTCAGTCGGAAAGAACAGGAATTGGATAAATGGAAATCAGCCTCCCTGGAGATAGACTCCACTTGGAATGGAGTCATTGAATGGTGCACAATCAGACAATGCTACACATGTTCTGGCAGAGCCTATTAAAAAAAAAGTGCAGAGGAGACTTCATACGTTAATCTTGGCAATCATTTGGAATGTTTTCCCCGCTCCCCACAACTTCCCAGACTAGCTTATAAAAGTAGAGTCCTTAAATATCACTTTTGGAAATCAATTCTCCCAGATCTCAGGATAGAAATCAGTTTGGTCTTGGCTGTTTCATTCACACAAAACTTGATTTGGAGCTGCAAGTTGGGAATATTACTTCCTAATAGATCTTCCTTATTATGTGCTTGTGGACCTTGAGAAACAAGAAACCGATCAAGTGTGAGTTGGTGATTAAATGCCAGGATAGTAATATCAATATGGGATGGAGGAAATTATGACCAAATTGTTGCCTCTTATACCATTAGTTTAGTAATCCAATTGATTTTCAAGATATTCTGTGTGTATGTCACTATGTAATTTTCTCTATTGGCTTTGCCAGAAGAGACTTAAATCGTGGTTTCTAAGAAAATTTAAATCTTTCATGAAAGGTATGAAGTGTGAAAATTGTACCTGAGAAGGACCAAACAGCCTTGCTGAGACCTCTGGATTAAAACTGGCCATAGCCGGTTTAAAATTGGAGTAATTTTGATTTAAATTTAAAATTGGTGTCGTTGATTAATCAAAAATCTAATTATTACAAAGTCCATTTTATTGTTCAGTCATACATCAGTAGGATATGTGGAGCTCATGCTGCTTGTGTTATGACTATCATAGTTTATGTGAGAAGTTGACAATGTTTGCCTTTTCTCTGATATACTTACTGCCTGGTTTGAAATGTATAGTACATAGGCATTAGTTTTAAAGTTGATTGACTTATTTTTGGATTTCTTCTTCATTAGAGTTGTGCAAAATATTTCAAACCTGAAACACTGTCCTTGAATTATATTCATATGGTTTTTGTCTCTATTGCTTTTTTTGTCTTGTTTGCTTGTTCTCTGTATTTGTCCTATGGGTTATATATAAATTTAAATAGATCGCTCTATTAAAAATACCACAACTGTTCCAACTGCACTCTAGCCTGCCATGGAAGAAAGAAAAAATAGAATGCACATCTTAGGATGGCCTGAAGGGTCACTTTGGACTGTGGCCAACTGTGGCCAATAGCAATAGCACTTAGACTTATATAGTGCTTCATAGTACTTTAAAGCCCTCTGAGAGTCAGCATATTGCCCTCAACAATCTGGGCCCTCATTTTACCAACCTTGGAAGGGTGGAAGGCTGAGTCAACCTTGAGCCAGTCAGAATTGGACTGCTAGCAGTCAGCAGAATTACCTGCAATACTGCATTTTAACCACAGCACCACCACAGTTCAAAATGCTGCCATGAAGGGCCATTTGTATTGGTAAAAGCTGCTAATTTGCCCCACTGCTGTTTAAATTAAACTGTAGAAACAGAAAGAAAGAAATGTCATCAAAGAGTCTTCGATGGAGCTTCTGAATCATGTGGATAAGATTGGCTTTTTATTATTATTATTAATGGGCAAAATATTGTAGAGGTCATTTTCTTCTTCTTCTTCTATTCAATCTTGTCTAGTCCCTGCAGTCTTCTGGGCAAGATTTTTCAGAAGTGGTTTGTCATGGCCTCTACCCTAGGGCTGAGAAAGAGTGACTTGGTCTAAGGTCAACCAGCTAGCTTTGTGCCTAAGGCAGGACTAGAACTCTTGGTCTTCTAGTTTCTAATCTGATGCCTTAATCATAACACCAGACCACCAAGCCCATGCAAAAACAATATTGTAAGCAATTGAGAAGACCTGCTACACAGTTTGTTTTTCCAAGTGAGGAGATACTTATATACTGTGGCTTTTTTTAAAGTTACAGTTTTGCATTTAGTATTTTCTATTCTCTGAAACCCAGCTCAATAATTATACTCAATTTCTTTAATATGGCATAAGCCTTTTTCTCTCGCCACCCCCTCCTTCAATCTCAACCATGCTGAGCAGTCAGCATAAATGCTACTCTGTTGCATTAGAGGCCAAAGGAAGTGCTACATCAGCTGTTTCTCTCAATCCCTTCCATCTGGTTTTAGGTACAGAATCAACAAGAGGTCTCATCTTAAGATGAGTCAGCTCTTCAGTTTCCATCACCTCCGTTTTCTCCTCCCCCACCCCATGCTAGAGGAAACAGAGTTTTATGTGCTCAAAATCATTTGCATTGCATCATAATGATCTAATTCGTGGAAGGCTCTACAAATATTTCCAGCGGTACTAAGGACTCAGTTCCAGGATTGTAAATGCTTGCTACAGCATAAAGTTTCTGTGAGAAAAGGTAAAGGCAGCATATTTTAAAGATGATTGAAATTCTGCAGTATAACTTCTCAAGATGAAAGCAAAAATAACAAATCAGTGTTTTGATTCTTCTTTTAAAATCTACAGCATGGGTGTCAAACTCGTGACATCACGTTCGCATCACGTGATGTATCCAGGGTTGGGCTTCAAAAATTTTAGCAACCAGTTTCTGTCTGGTTGCTGGGTGGGCGTGGCCATGGTGGGTGTGGCCTAGTTGGCCTCCTGCACCACAGTGGGGGGGGGGACATTTTTGCCCTCCCTGGGCTCCGGAGGCTTTCCTCGAGCCTCCAGGAGGGCAAACACGGGCCCATTTCCAGCCTTCCCGAACTTCCAGGAGGCCCGTTTTCACCTTCCTGGGCTCCGGAGGCTTTTCTTGAGCCTCTGGGAGGGTGAAAACAGCCTCCCCATGCTCCGGAGGCACTCTGGAGACCAGAAATGGGCCCTTTTCCAGCCTTCCAGAGCCTCTGAGAGGCCCGTTTTTCACCCTCCCCGAGCCTCCGTGCGGACCTGTACTTACCTGGGATCCAAAACAGGCCATGTGGGGACTCCTGGCAGGGGCAGGGTAGGAGGGCCCAGCCAGGAGTGGGATTTGTCAGTTTGCCAAACTCCGCAGAAGCTTCGCAACGGGTTCGCCCGAACCCATTCAAAGCAGTAGCAGCCCACTCCTGGACGTATCATGACTTTTTTTCCCTTTGCTAAACTGGGTGGGGTGGGGTGGTGGCCGTCATGTGACATATCCGGCCCATGGGCTGCAAGTTTGACATCCCTGATCTACAGTGTTCATTTTTTATGCAATGAATGAAAATGGCAATGGAAGCACTGAAAGAAATCACATAGCTGGCCTGCTTACACGTCAGCCTCCATTCCAATACATGAAGAAGAATCACGATATCATTTGCAACATGATCTGTGACACGGCCATTTAAATATAGATCTCTTGCATTCCTTATAAGAGGCATTTTTTTATGAGAGAAAGATGGCATATACAAGGTAGTGCTTTTTCTTTACAGGGAACATGTTGATAAGTTAAGCAGATGAATAATATGGCCTATATTATCAAATCATATCTAACCCATTGGTGATATACTAGTTCTTCACAACTGGTTTTTAAAATATAAAATACACATAATTTAAAAGAGCCATGGTGGTGCAGTGGTTATACCTGCAGTATTGCAGGCTACTTCTGCTGACTGCCAGCTGACTGCAGTTTGGCAGTTCAAATCTCACCAGGCTCAAGGTTGACTCAGCCTTCCATCCTTTCGAGGTGGGTAAAATGAGGAGCCAGATTGTTGGGGGGCAAGATGCTGACTCTGTAAACTGCTTAGAGAGGGCTGTAAAAGCACTGTGAAGTGGCATATAAGTCTAAGTGCTATTGCTATTGCTATAATGGTCTGTCCTAACCCAGACCTTCAGGTCTTCCAATGGTGCATCTGTTGCTACTATAATTGAATCCATCCACTTTCCTGGTTTACATAATATACTAACATTATCAAGTCAGCATCTTCAGGATTTCACTTTACATTTCAAAACTATTCCTACTTTTTAAGGCTAAAAAGGTAGGGAAGGTTTAAAACATGAGCAACGACCAACTGATTTTAAAAAATCAGCAGCTTAGGATGGAGGCAACTAAAATTAAGTCTTGAAATGAAGTTTGCATGGCATTCTTTTGCTGATACCTGTCCAACAATCTTGAAATGAGTATCCAAATTCAATGCCATTGAAATGTCATGAGAGATGAACGGTCAATATCAAATAAATGGCTCAGAGACATTTTCTCAACTTGGACCCTTGCAAAGAGTGTATATTTTTACTCCCTTGATTGGAAACATCATAAGGACAATTGAACAAGAATATTCTGGAAGGTCCCAAGTCCTTGCAATGCCTCTGTCAGAAGAGTTCAATTTTTAAAAACAAGGCAGAATCATTTCTCTTCCAAGGTTTCAAGATCTTACATTACTCAGGTGATATCTAAGGCAAACAGAAAAAGCCTTACTGATCTCAAGCTGCCGTTGGATCCTCCCTTTACTCCGTTCCCGGAAGTCAACCTGTGCCTCGTTGTATTTAGTCATCACCTCAACAAATTTTCGGGAAAGAACTGAATGCTGGTGATAAGAAAAATAAATCATGCTAGAGAAACCTTGCCTTTATTCCACTTCATAAAATCTACGGCCTTTGTTTGTTTTTGGTAAATGAAAATTTAAATAGGCCTTAATTTGTGTCTAAAATAGTTACTAAATATCATCTAGCTAACTTATTTTTTCCTTTTATTTTGAAAAACATGAAAAATCATTACTTCTGTTTGTTCCCCAAAACTACTTTCAAGGTATTTAAAACCACTGCATTTTTGTCAAAGCTTTAAAAAGTGCTCCAATCCCGCAGTCCTTCAAAATTAAAAGAAATTCACCTGCTATGTCTGATAATTCACCTACTACGTTTAAACCGTCGCTTTCCTTTACTTCCCTTTTAATTAAAGCTGGGTTTCAGTGCTTAATTTGGTCATTGGAACAGGTAAACCCTAGAGCTTTTCATGAAATATGCCTAGGAATCTGAACACACTAGTCCTCATAATTCCAACTGGGAATCGGGGTTATGTGCATGAGCGGTCAAGGGTTTCAGCACTAGCAATTCACTATTGCTATATTCAAAAGTATAGTTGTCTCATCCATATCATTCTGTATCATTCGCTTAACTCCTTGATAACAGCTGGTGAAGTCATTTCAATCCAACCACCAGGGGGCTCCACTTACCTGGGACTTCCGTATCCGCAAGTCAGCTGATGATCCAGCCACATCCTGCTCAATATTCTGCTCCATACCTGTGCAGACAAGAAAAATGAGGAGATATCAAAGTCTGAAAGGAATTCTGGCTATATTCTGCAGAGTTAATCTCTTCTTTCGGTTGTATTTAAGGAGCTTCCATTGATTCTGTTGATACTCTGTTTATTCTGGCCTGCTTCACCAGGATTTAAAACTAATTTAAGGGTTTTAAGCTGTGGGAATTTTGTAGAAAGTTTATATAGCAAAATGTTTTTATCTAAATTGTTTTCATGGTTGTATCCCAAGGTTGGGATTGTTTTATCAATGAGAAGTGATTAGAAACTTTAAAAATAGTTTAAAGATATCTAGATAGGGATATAGGCATGGATAAAAATCACTCTCTTTGTGCCATAAATAAATAAATAAATAAACATTCAGTTTTTCAACACACATAATTGTAGTGTAGATTGACTGAATTTGTGATATTTCAAAACAAAGGAAACAGAATGCAGATCTAAACTGGGAAGAATAGAAGCTTACAATGACTTCTAATTAAACCCAGTTCTATATTCCTGTAAATCTTAAGTCATTTGTTAGCTTTTGGAGTAGTAGCTTGTTCAGGTAGGAAGAACAAATCTAATGGTGATTTCTTAGCTTTGAGCATGGATTTGGTTTTGGTACTTAAAGAGAATAGTACCCTCCCTTCATGTAATGGCTGTAAAAATTTTCCTGCATCACTCAAGCACAAAACTTGAAAGAAAATTTTTATAAAATGTTTTATAGATGGCATTTGGATCCTAAAAAATTATCATG
>JANHFL010003355.1:113549-135956 GCA_032468155.1 Oxyrhabdium leporinum
ATATTAATAAATCTTACATCATGCATGGAGTCCAAAAGTTTCGTCAGTTGGTAAAATCGTTGCCAGTTCTGACTAGAGTTTCCTTCTCTCTTCACAATGGCTTTCCCCAACTCTTTGATGTATGTCATACGAATTTCATCAAAGAGAGCCTGACTCCTCAAGCCCTCCTTAGGAACTGGATTAAGATGACAGAATATTTAATATGTTACCATTTTACATTCACAATAGCCAATGCAACACAAAAATGCCCTGATCTGTGCTAACTCAGTGATCATCAGCGAACAACTGCATGGATCATACATGTATAGTAGATTCATTCTCTGCCTAAAAAAACCCATGCATTATTGACCAACATATATAGTTAAATATTCTGTAGCAATCTGTTTCCAAATATAAAAAGTTATTGGTTCTCTCATTTTTATCCCTTCATTCATCAACATCTATATTTCTACTGTATTTTGAAAAACGAATCTCTTTTTCAAAGAATCTTAACAAAGCAGCTTCATTATGGGGCAGATTTACTGTTAGGCTCAATTCAATTATGCATTTATTTACAAAAGGAATGGGAAACTTATATTCAGTAAGATACCGTTGGACTTCTCCTGACCCCTGACCTCTGGCTCGGACAATGGGAGTGGCTCAGATAATTTATTTTGAATTTTTTTTGTGCAATATAACAATCTGTCTCATCAATATGAAATATATTATATATATTGGCCATGGTCAAAATTCCACTTACAACAAAACTGGAATCATGTTAACAACCAAGCACTTTAATAATTTCTGAAAGTAAAATATTTTCTGTCCAGCAGAAATTCTGCAACCTTAATCATCAATAATATAATAAACAATTTCAATACACTAGGCAATATATTTATAATGGATTCATTACTCATTCCTATTGATTATCTTTAAACTTGTAAGAATTGAGTGGTAATAGAGAAAAAGCACAGCAGCATCTATTTGGATTGAAACTAGGTTTCATATTTCCCAGATTGCTGTTCATTGATGAAGATGGAGTCACAATCTGCAAAATAGATCAAGGGGAAAAAAAGCAATAAGGGAAGAAATAACCACTTACTTGTAGAGAGAAGGAGCAATGTTTTCATGCAGAGATATTCTTCATAAGAAACCTGAAGCCGGGCTAACTCATTAGTAACCATCAGTAAACGTTTGCATTGATCATACATGCATGGTAGATTCATTCTCTGCCTGAAGAAAGAGCACAAACATTTGTATCAGTAAAAGAAACTGAAAGATTTCTTTATGGAATTTTAACACCTCCTGAATATCCCAGAAAGTTGAATAATATCTTCAACCTTAATATTTTTTGAATAAAATAGGACATATGGCAATATACCAATACTCTCAAAAGAGACTGCTGTTCAACTAGTTTGGCTGCCAATTATTTACCATGTTTATAAGCTGTATTTACAAAGGCCTCAAATAGGACTTAAGAGTAAATGTTTTAAATGGACTTTGGACAGCAACTTATATCAACTGGAACTTCTGGACTGCTATCAAGAGCAAGCTCACATCAAGCATCTTACAGTAATCTAAACTTGAAATGGCTGGAAGATTTAGTAACTGCAGCAAAAATCGACCAAAAAAGGCTCCTGCTGGCATACCAAATGAATCTGGACAAAAACTCTCATTTGTTTCTTAAGGTGCTAAACTGGGAGTGATCCCTAATGAAGTAAACTCCAGAGGGAGTACAGATAATCTCATCCAGAACAAAGTGATTGTTCTACTTAGATTTCCCTCCCCTCCTCCATTTTGTCTGAATATTCAGAACAAAAAGATTCTGCCAGACTGTTAGGAGCCTGGATCAGAGTTAAAGCTAGAAAGAAAGATTTGTATCGTCTTTCAATTAGCTTACCTCTTCCAAACATTACAGCATCACACATGTACTCTAAGCAGAACATGACATAGCTGGAATTTCTCCATTTCTCAAAACTGCCTTGCAATTCTTTGAAATACTGACCACTGGTAGTCCTGTGCTCCTGTGATCAACAACCTCGGGACTTTTAAACGAGGTGGTATTTTAACAGTCACAGCATCCTGCAGTCACATAATCACCATTTGTATGCCTCACGATCAGCTTCTGACCAACAGCCAACAAAGAAGCCGGCAGTAAAATCGCAAGTTGTGGTTACATGATGACCACACTTAAATGTATTTGCTTAATGACAGTAGCAGAAATGACACTGTAAGTCCAGTGCAGTCACATGAATTTTCACTTAGTGACCACTGTCTTTAGCACTGGAGTCGCCAGTACCAAATGGGTGTTGGTAAGTGAGGACTACCTGAATAATGATGGAGGAAGCAAGGGGAGGGGCCGAGGCACACAATGTGCTGAGCCTTCTTAATGCCAATACAGGTGGAAACTGCTGATGTATCTCTCAACTCTGAAGAATGGCAGCCCCTGAATGAGTAGACTATTTGCTCTTCTCATCTATCTTGAAAGAGCATCCAACACTTCCATTCAAAAAAGAGCATCTCAAGTGAAAGAGGATTGTTAGATACTCTTAGGGTAATATAGAATAAAGGGGATAGCAGTGTGTGTTCTATTTCCTCATAATAAATGTTTTAAATTATTTTTGCTTACTTATATTTTAGTATGGAGAAAATCAATAAGGAAACGTTTTCTTAAAGTTTCTTAAAGTTCAAACTAAACTTGACACAGTTTAAAATGTTTACTCATTGCTGGAAAAATTGTTTTATGACTGTAAGATTACAGGAGATGTTTACTGAAAAAAAATCTGCGTTATCAGTATTTCCCATTTAAAAAAATTACTGAAATATATTCTAAGCTTTAGTCTCCATTTGTAAATTGCTCCAACATAGCTTATGAATTGGTCAGAGGAAAGTAAAATTAATTCCTTTCTTCAGTTTACAGATTCAATATATTATCACAAAAGCCATGAAAATGGGAAGTGACAAGCTATCCCTGGAAGTAGAAGAGAATGAAGTAAGATACCCATTACGTTAAACATCACAGTGGTTGTTTAAGTCCAGATCTTTCTGATTCAAATTTTATGCAGGATGCCACTCCGGTTCCTTACCTATTCATATAGATTACCTCCTTTTAGCAGAATTTCTGTTTCTCCAGTAAAACAATATTTTAACTTACAGTCTATATGCAGTTCGGTGCCTTTTATAGTATAAGGTAATTACCTGAAAAATTATTTGACTAAGTAACAATTTTCAAGGTGCCAAGAAAACTAAAAATCGAATTGGTATTTGTTTTAAAGGTAGCCAACTGTATCCTTTTTTTCATGGAACTTCCTTTAAAGACTATTTGAAAGTTGTAATTAGTTACAGCAGCCTTCTGTCAGGAAGCAAAAACCATTACAACCACATACACTGCTTTTGTAAGCACTGCATTGGCTTCCAAGTACAATTCAAAATGTTGGTTGCAAAGCATTTCATGGCTCAAGACCAGGAATCTCCAGGATGAGTTTTTGGAAATTTATAGATATGGACAAGGAATTAAGTGCTGACTCACTGCAAGATATGCACGATGCTTGTGTTCCTGCCTGGGGAACACAAGCATTGTGCATATCTTGTAGGTTAACTTCAACTACACTTGTACAAAATTGTAAATTCATTGTGCTGCTGGAGAGGAATGTGGAGGGCTTGGATGCACATTCAGCCATATTAAGATTCATCATGAAAGACAAACAGTTTCTGAGAAAGGTGGAAGGAGGAGCCTGGGAAAGAAAGGTTGACAACATGTAATATGGATGACCAAGAAAAACAGAAGGCAGTGCCCATCACTGGAGAATCAATTCAGTCCTTCCCCTGAGGGATGATTCACTTCTGAAGGTTTACATTCAACATTCAAGCAAAAGGGAAGGAAAGAAGCTTTGGCTTCCACAGATATGAGGAAACTAATGTCTGTCCTGAAGAGAAAAAAAGTGTGTGGTGGTGATAAATGCTGAGAGGAATGGAGGTAGTAATTGTAGGAGAGATACTGAGTCAGGGAGAGGAGTCAAATAGGGACAGTCTAGAATCCCTACATGGGCACAAGACAGCGAAGTTTGACCTCCCTTTGAATGCAATTGAACCTTATCTAGTCTTACTCAGGTGCAAACCATTAGTCGGAAAACATTCCTGTGCATAGGCTTGAGCAATAAATCAGCTAATTGAATTCTTCATGCATGGACCTGGTTGTTTCGTGCCTGACAGCAATCTGCAAATCAAACATGACATCAAAAGAAGAATGTATTTTCTCCCAGATCTAGGATATGATGAAGAGGCGAACCCAATTAATTAAACTACTGATGGATCCCGTCCTTCTGTTTCATGTTGGAATAAATCATACTGTAAGAAAGAGCCTCGAAATATTATCAAAAGACTATAAGGAGCTAGGCAGGAAGACAAAAGAATTTGGAGCTCAAGAGGTATTTTAATCCAACTGAAAATTATGGCCCAAGAATGGAATGGAGATTTTTGAATGTCAATCACTTACTCAAGGGATGGTGTCATCAAGAAAACTTTATATTTCTAGACAATGATCTACACTATGAACAGGAAAGGCTTTTGGTGAGAGATGGGCTGAACTTTACCAAAATTAGGAAGAATATTTTTAACAGACATCTTGTTCTTGTCAATTGGCAGTCTTTAAATTAAGATGATGGGGGAGGAAGTACAATATCCAGAAAGCCTAAAAAAAAAGCAGTAAACCTTTCAATGAGGTAAGAATTCTCTAGGAGATACAGAAGACAAACCTAAGAAGGAGAAGATGCGGGATGTTAATCATACTGATATCAACTGAAAAACAAATTTTGCAGCAAGAAAGAAAGCCAGCAGATTTTTGATATGTAGTGCAAACTGCTTCATCCTTTAGAAGAGGGAAGGGATAAATAAGGTATCAGCTATACTGGGCTTCATATTTAGTAAGCGGAAAAAAATGGTACAGAACCTAGGAATCTTGGGAGACAATGACCATATCATCCTGCAGGCAAGGAGAACTGCAGATAGACGGGTTCAAGGCTTCAATAAATTAATGGGAAAAGTAGGAAGGATTCCACTAGCAAAAAGTCTGAAGGGAAAATAGTTTATGAGGAATGATGAATTCTGAAAAATGGATTAAGTAAGGCCCAGAAACAAACAACACTAAAAAGAAAAGATGGGCATTTAATGAAACAGAAATATAATGTCAAGACTGTGTGAAGTGACTGTTTCACTCTTAGCTGTGCTGGTCAGTTTTGGTTGCCGCAATACAAAAAAGAATGTTGAGGAACTCAAAAAAGTGCAAAGAGCAAAGACAAAAAAAAAGAAGAAGAAGAGGTGCTTGGAGAATAAATGCTATGAAGGAACTGGTTAAAAGATATAGTTATATTAAAGAACAGAAGGCCAAGTTGATATATGATAGCAGTCTTGCAATACTTGGAAGGAGGATGCTGGTTTATTCTCCGCTGGGCTAGAAGCATTATAGAAGGAGATGCAAACTTGAAATAAGAAAGAGCACCCGGACTATAAGAACTTTTACACAGTGGAGCAGCCTGCTATTTGGAGTCATGGATGCTCCATCACTGAGGTTTTTCAAGGGGATGGTATGAAGGCTTGCCCTGGATAAAGAGTTCAACTATAAGTCCAAAGTCCTTTCCAGCCTGATGATGGAATTAGTCAACCACAGGAATAACAATAATTAAGAATATATACAGAGAACTGTGATTAGGTTCAAGTATGATAACAGATTAACGCATAGCATTCAGTTCAGCACCCACAAAACATGTTAGCCTAGCAATAAAAATCCCTACAACCTATACTGTACTTTTGCACAGACTTGTTTTCTTTTGAGTAAAAAGAACAAATTCAAAGCATGCTGTAGGACAGAGAACCAATTACTAGTTTTTAAGAAATTACAATTTAAATAATGTTTTATGCAAATATAAATGGTTAGTGGTGAGGAAATATTAAGGGAATTCTTGTTTTAACCCCGCCTTTTTTATTTCACAATTTAAATCAAGTTGAGTTAAATGAATTTGTCCTGATTTTTTTAAAAAGCATTTAAGCTGTGCAGTTACTCAAGGGGCTGGGTGGTGTAGGTAGAAAAGAATGTATGTTGTGGAAGAGCTTGATGTTACCATGGAAAACTTAGTTAGCTTCCAGAATGCAACTGTTTTAAACATTAGATTAAAACACAAACAAACTCATACACAATGTTTAGGATCTTTTCTTTTCTATTATTTATTATATTCTTTTCTATTATTTCTATTATTTAACAAGCACTATTTAACATTTACTGCTTTGTCTTTTGTTTTTTAAATTTTATTTGCTGCCTTGAATGCTTGCCTGGGTTGAAAGGAAAGTCAGTCAAATAAATAAAGATCTGTAAGTTACTTCTGTTTTAAAACATTTTTTTAACTTTGTAACATTCCTAAAGCCCCATACTCTGTTACTCTGTTTTGGTTAGCAATATTAAAGGTGCTACTAATAATTATATTAAACATTATTTATTGTGGGATTCAGAAAGTTTATTGAGGAAAGGCATGGAAATTCAATACTCTTTACTATAATGAAAATAAGAGTTCAAAGGTGTTAAAGTAGGATAAACGTGTCTACTATAGAAATGGATGAATCTATTAATTTTAGTTTCACTCAATATTTTCAAGGAGTTTTTTCCCCATCCCGTTTCCATGTTGTTTTGATTTATTCTTTTTAAGACTATACAGAAATCCAAAACAATTTTTAGGACTCAGAGAAGAGCAAATTCCTTAATACCCAAGACTGCAAGACCTTCCTCTAGCAGTTGTGGCTATCATCTGCTAGTATATAGACTGCCACATTTTGAACCAGTTGCAGTTTCTGAGTAATCTTCAAAAACGACTTGTTGAAAAAGCATTTGTAGGGGCTTGGAGCTAGCAAAGCAGGTGGCTGACCTTATCCACTTCAACCAAATCCGTAGGCTGAAATAAATTCCATTTTACATGGCAAGACATTTCCCAATTACCACTTCAGAATTTTTCCATAAAGAAATAAGACTTGAGTGAATTAGAACAACTTTATTAGTGAAGCATTGTGCAAACATGTCACAGAGGCATGTGGGCAGATGCTTCTGTCCATCCTTCCATAGGAGGGAATGTGCCTCTTTGAATGGCACTGCAGGATGATAAGTCCTCCCTTAGTAGTGGTCACTAATTAAGTTTTCTTGCTCAGTGTCTCATACCTAACCCATCCCCCTTTTTACCTCACATGCTAGTAAGATAAAGCTCAAGATTCTGTCATCCAAATTTCACCAAAACATGGAACAAGAACTACCAGATGTACAAGTTAGATTCTGAAGAGGTAGAAGCACCCAAAGCCACAGGGTGAACATCCAACAGTAAAAGTAATAATCACCAATGTCAGAAGCAGAATTCAGGTTATTATTGACCAAATTCTGGAAAATGATGGCCAGTGGTTAGAAGTAATTAAACCCCACCTAATTAAAATAAACACAAAGTATTTTTATTGATATTGTATTACTTACTCATTAATGATCAAATCTGGAGCAAAACACAGTAGGCTTCCATTAGACTGTTTGTATGATCTCCATCCTAGAGCAAAAGCCATCAGAAACATCCACGAATACTGCAGTAGAGTCATCTGGTCATCTAGATGCAAGTTTCTGAAGCCTGTTTGAAAATAAAAGTGGATCCTCTGGACATTATAATTGAAGTACCGCTTACTCAAAGTATTGTTTTCATATTTCATAATGGTTTCTTGAGAAATTACTTCTTTAAAGGATTGTTTAAAAACCAAGAGTGGGGAACCTGCATTCTTTTGCCTAATCTCAAATGTCCATTTATAGAGAAAGAATGAATTCAGCCTTTTAAATAAAAGCAATTATTCTTCTGATTTCTTGGGAGAAAGAAGGAAAGAAAGAAGAGTGACGGTTAATATGAGGTTCCCATAGATTATCTTCAAGGTAATGCAAACTATGCCAAAAACAAAGTCACTCCTCCCCCACCTTCAACTCTATATTAGGGATCATATCACTTACCTGGTATTGCCTTTGCCCATTTCACCGCAGCAACCACTTGTCTTCCACCTAACATATTGAGAGTTGACATTATGCGCCAAGTTGTGTCTGGTATTGTGCTGTCATATCCTGAAAACATAACTTCTGGCTCAATGACTTCCAGTAGGGAAACCAGGGTAGGAGTCAGCTGTGGCAGTGAGGCAGGAACTATAGCTTTGCTTGTGGGATTTTCAGCAGTATCCCTTCCTGCAGGCACGCTGGATTGTTGAATTCCTTTTATTTTCTTTTTTGTCTTTCGTGCTAGAATGTTATTAGAATTTTTTTTTTTAAAGCAAAAACATAAAAAAAATATTCTGTTTCAACAACACGGACATTCAATTGACTTAAAGTTTTATTTGTATGAACAAAAGATGAAAACAGCAATTATATTTGAAAAGAAACACTGCATGGGGAGAATTAACGAAACAAGAAACAAATAAAAATATTTTGTGTCTAGCAGTTTCAATAAGCTCTTCTAATAATAAATAATTATGAAACAAAATGTAAGAGACAGCATAATCTAACAACATATATGTTGGGTATCTTTCATTAAAGAATAAAATTTTGAAAAAAATGAATTATACAAAACTGAAGACTGACTGCTGTACAGTTGGACCAAAACTGAAAATTTTCCTTGTCAATTCATAATACTTTACTTAAACCATGGATAAAATGTGCTAGATATACTGCTTAAATTATTGCCTCACAAATACTGGTCTGTCATTTGTAAAGAAATTATTTCATCAGTATGACTTTTCACTTTTTATATACCAGTACATAATCCTAAAAACAGAATATTAATGCATGAAACAGCCATCTCTCACTAGACAATTAGATAGGAAGACAAGAGATCCAATCACACTGGTATGCACATTTCCCTGATCTAATTATTTCCTCTACCTGGTTATCTGCCAAGCAACAAATACAAAAAGCAAAGAGATGGTCTTTATGTAGTACCTGTTATTATTCATTGTAAAAGAACCTGTTATTTATTATGTAATACCAAGAGCACAAAATACAAAAGGTCCAACCAATCATCATTACCACTATCTATTAGTTAGATGCCACTCATTCAGGTTCAGCTTTTTCTCTGCATGAAAATACAATTGTCACCTTGACCTTTCTTCAGTAATATTTTGAATTTCTTACAAAGATGTTCCAATAATCTCTTTGATGGCATACACCCACTTTATTCAGAGTCAATGTTATCTTCTTCCCTCAGATTTGACAGTTGCATTTTTTTCTACTTATCATTTGATTATGGTGCATATTCAAGGTACACAAGTTTCTTCTTGCAGAGAAGAGTCAATCTTTATTTGGTTCAGGGCTGCCTGTCAAGAGTTTTCTTTTCATCCATGGTATTCTTATTGTCCAAATACAGATCCTTAATTTGAAAGTATCTCATTCTTTCTCTTATTCTTTTTCAGGGTCCAGCTTTCACAATTGTACATTTTTACTGGAAAGATCATTCTTTAATTATTTTAATCTTTTGGAACGTTTTCCTTTTGTGATCTTGCCTAAATTTGTCATTGCTTTCCTTTTAAGATTAATTTCTCTGCTTTCCAGCATGCGGTTCCTTTATTCTTGAGGACAAGAAAATTAAAGCTAGTACCGTACCTACCTTCTCTTCTCTGTTTTAGACTACATTATATGTGGCACACAGTATATTATTTTTTGTCATTTAATGTTTAGTATTACTGTGATTTTTCACTTTCCAACAAGTTGTTCCAGTCTTATTATTTTCAACTAACAAAACAGTGTCTGCATATCCCCATTCTTACTGTTTGTTTGTTTTTTAACCAGCAGTTCCCTACTCCCTCTGGCAATTTCTTCTGATCCCATTCTTGTAATTTATTCTTTGTGTGAGTTAAATAAATATGAGGAAAATATGCATCTTTGTTTCACTTCCACCCTTAATTTGAACCATTTCTCCAAATTAAATAGTTATAGTAGCTTCTTGCTTACTGTAAATATTCCTCACAAAAAATATAAGTGCATTTTGCCACACTCATTTGTCTTAAAACATTCTACATTCTGGCTTCATCGACATAGGTAAGGGACGTGCTATAGTAAGTAATGCTCTATTATCCATGTTAAGTTCGCTAAGGCAGTCCTACATTTTCGGAAACCTGTTCATTTATTATTTATTTATCAAATGTCTACATCAGGGGTGTCAAACTGGCGGTCTGTGAGCTGGATGCGTCACACGCAGGCCATGCCCACCCCAGCTCCGCGAAGGGAAAAAATTTTGCGAAACATCATGTGACGGCAACGTGACGCCGCGAGTTTGACACCCATGGTCTACATTGTCCATCTCACCTAAGTGGACGGCTTACAATTAGCATTTTTTTCATCACACCTGGTTCTATTATTTAAGATTTTACAAGTTTCCTTATGTTAGGAATTAGTATAATGGTACAGTAATTGGTGCATTTATAAATAGTGAAACAATATAGTCAGGGACCACTTCTACTCAAAGTGAAATATAATAAGCAGTGAGCCAGCTGTCAAGTAGGAAGGTTGCAAGAATAGATAAAATTTCCCATTGAATAGTTTAAAGTTACAAAAGAAAGAATAGTTGAACTGCCAGCAGTTTCATATTAACAAGGAACAAGACTGTGTGGCCTAACAACTGGGAAAATTCAGTGTGTACAATTCATGGTCTGTTCCAAAATTGGAAGAAGTTTTGCTAACTGGATTGCATTTTTCCATCATCTGTTTTCTATTATGTAGTCTGAGTCCAATATTGTCCATACAGTGACAATGTATTATGTGCAATCTATGTAACCTAAGGCAAATGTGTATAGTGTATAGTCTACGTAATCTGAGGCAAATGTTGGTAATAAACAAAATATTCTTTTTAATAAAATTATATTATCCCCTACATCATTGCATCTATTCACCCTATTCCTTCTTTTGATTCCCCTCCTTCCGCCATTCCAACCACCCATACTAGAACTAAAACAATTCCCTGAAGTTGCCTGATGTATCTCTTACAATTTGCGATAACATTTTTCAATGTGCATATATTTTCCAGAAATTAAAATTTAATGAAGTCCACTAATTTTAATACATACAATCCTATAATTAATTTATAACTTATAACCAAGCATACAGCTAGTGGTGGAATGGGTCTCTGATTTGTTTAATGTGTGGCTGAAAATTGTATCTGTGTTTGACAACAGGAAGAATGTCATCACACTTGTGTCAGAAGCACCAAGGCGCTTCCAAGCTGAAAGGATTAGCCGGTGACATCACCATTGCCCAGGGGAAACTCAGTTGGGAGTTTCTTTCATGTCCCTGGCAGGAGACGGAACGAAGGACACCCCATCCCACAACAGCACTCAGGTTCTAATGAGGGCTTCCTAACTTCCAACCCAGCCTCCTATTCATGTTAGTCACTGTGCTCCTTAAGAATGTTATATTACTGTGTCCCTATAAAAAAGAGGAAAGGCAGTAAGAGTGAATGAAGCATCTACAAAAAGATTATTTTATTTTGTCTGATAATAATTCTGGCAGAATGTTGATAAAAAGAGTACCAAAAAATGACAACTACAAAAATTTATCACTTGAGGAATTGATCAGGTAGATATGTGAGTGGCCTTGGGCATGTATTGTGTTTTTGTTTGTTGTTTTACCTGATGTTAGTCACTCAGAGTCACATTTGCAAATTGTGCAATCTTGTAAACTGACTGAAAGACTGATTAAATAAAGCATAATATGAGGCTGGGCAGGAAATGTGCAAATGTAACTTCTGCTCTTTAGCAAGTCACTAAAGGGTGTATGACCGTGAGAAAAAAATATGCATGTTTGCCGAGTTAGAGAAAATCTATGATAAAGTCATTATGTTAACGATATGGGTACAGAGTATATAGTTATATGGGTATGGAGTTGAAGGTTGGTTATTCAATATGGTAAGACAGAAATACAGTCAGAATCAATGGAATGCCTAGCAACTGGTTCAACACTGAGCAGGGAGTAAGACGAATATGTGATATGCCCTGGGTTGTTTGATGTATTTATGGATAATGTACAGTATGAGGAACAAATCTGGTGAAATTAGAAGTCTGTTTATCCCTCCATTAGATTTATATAGCCACTTTCTCACAATCAAGTAACTGTTGGTAATATGAGTGCGTGTTTGACAGAAAAATGAACACAGCTACTTATACAGAAATGATGAAAAACCAGAGCAAGTATATATTGTCTTGTACTCTAAGTTAACTAAAAATGCTAACTGAAGATGGAGAAATGGATAGAGAAATTTTAAGGTATAAAAGTGAGGTTTAGATAGATAGTGCGTATTATGAAAACTGAGTTGGGAGGAACATATCAGCAGAAACTAAACATTAAATGTAACAAGAATGGGGTATTGAAATATCTGTGGTAAGAGAAGAAGAGTTAGGGTTAATAATGAATGGGTGCAGAATGAATGTAGATTGAATATAAACATTAATTACCATGATGTTGTGGTGATGGTGGCTTTTATACATAAAGAAAGTATGAGGACAGAACTGCAAATCTATCTATATATGTGTGTATGTGAAGGAAGAGTCAATAGTCTGAGAATAAACAAAAAAGTTATGGCTGGGTAAGATTGATAAGATTCCTTAAAGAGAGAGAATCAAAACAGTGATATATGAAATGGTAGAAATAAAAATGGCTTGCAAGGTCAGGAAGTTACCAGTAACATCTACTATTTCTGATGAAATCTAAATTATAATTTTCTATTATATTTCAAATATAAAATATATAATTGCTGCATATTTTTTTTCAGAAAAAAATTACTGCACAACTAAAACATACCAACATACCAACATTATTTTTGGAAACCCAATCATGCCTTTAGCTGTGATCTAATAAATGTAATGAATTTGCCTTTCAGTATTTACATCTTAGGACTAGATTCTAAATTTCATTCTGATAGCATATTCGCTCTAAATGTTTGCTCACTCTTGAGCTTTATTTTGTTCTATGCAGCTTGTTCTTAACACAGTTAAGTATAAAGAATACAGGCCAAGATCATTAAAAGTTATTTTATGTCTTTCCTGACAGAGCAGTATTTCAGAAAAAATTAGTTTGTTTTGCTATTTTAAGTTTCAAATCACTGTGTTAAATAATTAAAAGGTTAAATGACATACAATCTGTAGTTTCATATATACTGTAAAAGAATTTAGCAGAACATGCAGAATTAACAAAGAACGTACATGCTCCTTCCTTAGTGTGTATATAAGTATATGTCTGTTTATTTATACCTGATTTTCTGCTGAGATAAGACTCAAGGCAGCTAACCATTTTTAAAAAACACAATGCAAAATATTAAATTTCACTAATGCCATTCTCAACTAATATTTAAAAAGATGGTAAAAGCGCTATGTCTTCACAATTCTTTTAAACACTGACATAATAGGCATTAAATGAATTTGTGAGAGATTGTACTGTACAGCTTGGAAACGGTACAGGAAAAGGCCATTTCCTGCACACCAGAAGAAAAAAGTCTCAGGCAGCAGGGTCATCTTTTAAAAGGGCCTTTTCTGTAGTTCTCAATGAATGGACAGGTTGGTAATGAGATAGCATACTGAGTTTTTGCACCAATTACAATTTCTAGACCCATGAAAAGTATACTGAATATTCCAAATGGACAGGCATAGATCACTCGCTATCTCTAGATCTGGCTAAATCAGGAAAAATTTCTGTCAACTCATCAAATGTAATTGTGCAAAAGTGTACCACCCCAGAGTTCTCCACTGGCTTTTAATGAAGAATTAGGTAAAAATCAAAGAGTATTCCCAGACTATCTTTTGGGGGAATAAACTCTATCCAAAACAGGCTGAACCTTCACCGCCCCATTCTAGTTTTTTATTTACCCAAAAAATCTAAATCTTATTTAGATTTCAGTTTGTTCTCTCTCATCGTCAAACATAAGTAGTGTTCAGAGGTGTTGATTGCTATCTTAGAGCTAGATGGAAAACTGTGGAATCGCTATCATACTGATGGTACCCAATTCCAAAAAACTCTGAATGACATCGTGACAAAGCCGTAGTTTCTTAAAACTCTTCCTCATGTCTGCTTTCCTCCTACCCTTCAATCAGGACAAAAGCATAACCTATTTTAATTGGATCTTGGCCTCCATGGGGAAGTTTCAGAGAAACAACTGGCAGAATTCCTGCCATCCTCTCCATTCATATTTGTATAAACACCCAGTGAAAATGGACAAAACACCCAGTTGCACATTCAATAGCAACCTTGCGATCTAGAATAGCTATCCAGAGCATCCGTTCCATGCCAGGAATAGAGTTACAATCCTCCTGCATCACTGTGTGAAGTTTTCTGCAGTGGAGTAACTGGTAAAAGGAAGAGTGAATTGACAGTAAATAGACAACATTCAGGAAATAAAAAACTGAACATGAGAAGGAGGGGGAAGAGGAAGTAGGGAGATTTAGTGAAATCTCAAAGTGAATCATATGGACAGATACTGAATTTGAAACGGAGCCCTTCTGTAGATTCATTAGTAATTTGGTACTTTATAGACAATACAGAAATAGTATGATTATAAAAAAAAGTGTTTTTGTCAGTTTGGCATAATAGTTAAGGTGCTTGCCTAGAAACCAGGAGCCTGGTGATTTTAGTCCTGCCTTAGGCAGGACAACCAGGTGGGTGACCTTAGACCACTCACTCTTTCATCCCAACCCACCTCACAGGGTTGTTGTTGTGGAGAAAATAAGCAGAGAAAGGAATATTATGTATTATTATGTATATCCACTGCTCGGAGTTACTGATAAAAATAAAGGTGAGGGAAAATCTAATAAATAAAAATATTTCTTGACAAACTCTCCATATAAGAAAAAAGGGTGAAAAAATAAAATAAAATTCATCATAATTTTACCTCCCAATCTGTGTAGCTTGCTTAGCATACTTATACAAAAGAAAGAAGTATATGCTAAAACATCTCCTGTTCTTCCACAATCCTCTGAACCTATTAACTTGAATCCTAAGCCATTTTCAATGAAATCCCCAAGTTTAAACTTCTAGAAGATGTAACATTGTGAGTAACACATTTGTTTGTTTATTCAATTAGCATATGCCATACCATATGTGGAGACCGAGTGGTTTTTAATATTAGTATCAGGACATTAATTTACATTGTTACTCAGAGCTAATTGCAGGATGTATTAGTGGTGTCATGTAGGTGAATTTTAGTGCACTTATTATCTACCTGGATGGCTCCATGTTGCACCAGCTGAAACTTTCAACCACATCCCCATCCAGATCATACTGCAATAGCTGACAAAGGCATGAATAATTGTTAAGAAAAGGATCTAAGAAAGGTCACAGCAAGTGCAGAAGATGCAATTGTGCAAAGCACATGACCACAGCTTCCACTTGCTACTAGCTTCCACTTTGTGACTGGAACTATGAGTCCGGAAGGAGCCTCGAATTGCAGCTCGGATCTGTCTGGGAAGAACTATTTCATTCAGAGTAAAAATGACTCTCTCCCCAGTGACACAAATTGGTCATTCAAGGAGGAGAATCACTGAAGAACAACATCTCGCTCTCCCAATTCTTGTAATCAGTCCAGAGAATACCAAGGTAAATGGTATCAAAGACCACAAAGAGTCCAAAAGAATCTTTATCCTAATCCAGCCAAAGGTCCTCAACAGGAGACAATGTGGCATCAATCCTCCACTATGCTTGAAATCTAATTGAAAGGGATCCGGATAATATCTTTCATCCATAACTGTAACTATAGTCCAAACTATTTTCTCAACAACTTTCCCAGAACAAGGTAATTTACAGACCAGTCTGTGATAATCTAGAACTGTTATCAGCAGCCAACCCAAACTGAAACATATTAATTCAATTAATAATAACAAAGAGGCTGTTGCACAATTTGACTCTTAAGCTGAATTTGGGGGTCTTTCTATTAGATTTTGTTGAATTAAGCTATTTCTTAAATCACTAAATAATGTCCAAAGCTCGTGGCTGGTGCACATCTTTAACATTAGTAATTTACATATATAGAAAATCAGGCTACAATTGTTTAGCATATAAAGAGAACTTCAGTACACAATATGGAAGACAAAGAAAGGTTTAAATTATGAATGCAGAAAAAAATGTTCAATTCTATCAAGAATAATGCAGGCATATGATAAATATAAGCAGTAATAAATATATTCCATAAGCATTAGAACTCTGTGGTTATTAGTTTAAGCACCTTCATGTATTATTCCTGCAAACAATTTTTACATCTGAATAGGGGCTAAAAACTCATGAAATGTTGCCTAACCTGACAAATATGCAGTAACCTAAAATTCAACATATGATGTGTGGATGTCCGAATAATGAAAACCCAATACACATAAATCATCTAAGTGGATTTGGTGAAGAATTCATGAACAGCAACAGATACGAGTAGAGCAATGTACGCAGTGTATACCTGGTTTAAAAAAAAATAAGTAGAAAGAAAAGAGAAGCAATACCTACAATCCTACTCCTGTCTGAGCAATAACAAAAGAAAGTATTAGAATTTACCTTCAAGGTTCATCCCAGCTTGGAGACATTTCCGGTAGCGACAAGCAGGGCAGTTCTTTCTCCGAATTTTATCAATAATACAATCATTTCTTCCAGCACAGAGATAATTGTGCTGTCCTGCATTTAAAAAGAACAGAAATTATAATTAGAAACAAATATGAATGCTCTCAAATGAGAAAAGGGATGAAGATGCAGCATGCATATTATCCATACAAATGATTCATTCATAAATTTCTTCAATCAAGCATTTATAAATTCAATGTGCGCTTTTTAATGTTGTAATGATGTTGCTGAATAGGATCTAGTACTAAAAGTAATTCAATTTCAAGGGTAAAAATCAAAATAAAAAAGCTAGATACACCATAGAAACTAAGATTTTTATATCTTTATTAATTAATTTGTAATATGATAGTTTAGTGACAACATACTGAGAATTAAAAATTTAGGGACTGCTTTAATAACACATATTTAACTAACCCGCATATTGAGTGAAGATAAAATATTGTTCAAACCATTGCAAGGAAACAATTGAGCAGAGGCAGAAAACTTTACTAGACTGGAGTTTCATGTATTTCTCTCTTCTGGATCTGATCCAGTAACTGTAGTACTGAATAGAGGAAAAGCCAAAAAGAACTCCTTTATATAAGAAGTTTACAATTGTAACATTCATTTCTTTATTATTTTATAAAGACTTATAGAGATTACCCAAGATTGTTCTATAAGTACATGTAGTTCTCGAATTACAATCAAAGTTGGGAGTGGAATTTCCATCATATGTTGCTGGACCAAATGGTTGTACACTGGTTATTAAGCGAATTGCTGCAGTCATTAATTTGAATCACATGGTTATTAAGTGAATCCAGCTTTCCCAATGGACATTTTTGCCAGAAATTGCCAAAAACAGGCTGCAAATTGTGAACATGTGACCGCAACTGATTGTAAAAGTGTGCTGATTGCCAAAAGCCTGAATTGCGATCACATGACCGTAGGGCAATCAGGTTACTTTTTCAGAGATGTCACAACTTTGAACTGTCATTACATGATTGGTCATAAATTGAGAACTACCAGCATTTCTCAACGTAAGAAAATATCATTAAAATATTATATGTGATTACTTTTACTTAATATTTACATATTATTTTTATATGTGATGGAAATATCACATCATTATTCATGATTATGGCTGTTTTGTGTTCCTTGCAGTACTTACAATAAAGTTTTATTCTCTTTTCTTATATTTATTGTTAACAGATGTTTTACAAAAAAGCTTTTGTTAGCATAGAAGTTAAAACTCTTTTGCTATACACACAAAGGGACCAGCAAATTGTGTCCATTCTTGGCACTGCAATCTCCTTCCCCTTCATGTATACAATTAAGGAAAAGGATATATCAATAGGTAAAATAAAACAGATTCTGCATATATCCGTCTCATCTCTCTAATCACATTCTTTGACATATGGAGCAAAGCTTTCAAGGCTGCACGATCTATTTCGTAAAACTTACTACAACATGGATCTATGGTAACCACATAAAATACCTCCCCCCCCCAAAGAAAAACCCCTGGCTCAGAGATTATACCTTATATCATTTGCATCTTTTTCCAGTCCTGCAGATAGCATGCCCTTTAACATCAGAATACTCAAAAATAGCCATCCTATCTTGGAATTCTAGACTCTGCAGTCCATGAATGTGTGTCTTTGTGGGTGTTCGTATTTTGAGTCAGCACTGAGCTTCTGGAGACTGCCTGTGCTAGTCCCTGTAGTTTTCTTGGAAAGATTTTCAGAAAAGATTTACCATGGCCTTCTTCCTAAGGCTGAGAAAGAGTGACTTGCCCAAAGTCAACCAGTTGGCTTCATGCCTAACGCAAGACCAGATTCTCAGTGTCCCTGTTTCTAGCATGGTGTCTTTAACTACTACACCAAACTGTAGACAAATGAAGGCAAGACTCTCCCAAATTGAGAACACTGACTTAAGTCACAGGCAAGTAAAGTATATGTAGCAAGAAGAATATTAACCCCACATATGGCCAGCACAGTGAAACAGTCCATGATATTTTATTACAATTGCTATTTTTAAGGGTAGCAAGCTTAAAATATAATCAGCATGCTTAAACTCAATTTTAAAGCTAGGAACATTAAGTAACTTTTTTTGAGACTTTTACTGTACATTATTTCTTCAACTATATGTGTTTTATAAGAAAAGCACATTACAGTTTTACTCAATTATTCTTTACCAGCTGTTCCAGAAAGAGAATACTGCTGGAAGAAGAGAGCAAAGACAGTACTGTGGAAGAAACTGTGCATCCACCACAGGGATGATCAAAACCCATACTGAATGAGACCAGTGCAACTAGATATGTATTACTCATCCAAAGGATACGTGGCCATTAGGAACAACAGAAAAGGAAGAAGAAAAAAATGTCAGAGGGATGCAGAATGGGAACACACAAAGTACAGTATTCCTCCCCTTCATCCCCTCTTGCTTTTTTAGCAGTCTAATTTAGTTGTTACAGTGTAATATGCCTCCAGATATCTAAATTGATCTTATTTATTTGCAGCCTGCCTTTACTGATTTTACAAATAACTCAAGGTGGTAAACATATCTAACACTCCTTCCTCCTGCTGTTTTCCCTACAACAACAAGCCTATCAGATGTGTTGGGCTGAGAGACAGTGACTGGTCTAAAGTCAGCCAGCTATCTTTCATGGCTAAGGCAGGACTTGAACTCATAGTCTCCCACTTTCTAACTTGGTATCTTAAACACTAGACCAAATTGGCTCTATAGTTTAATACTGGTTTTATTGGAGGCTGGCAATTTAATTCCCTGAAGGATTCTTTAGGGGCAAAAGTAAAAGAACTTGGGAATTTTTTATTACTTCTTAAAAAAATGGGTTTTGATTTATTGCCATGAAAAATAATTGGTTAAATGAACAATATTTAACAACTATGCATATGCATGTTCACCCATATATATATGTAATTTCAACTGCTTTTTTAATAGTGCTGCATTGCCTCTCCAATTATTAGAATAAAAGCAAAACTATTTTTATAACTATGGAAAAATTCAGTTTAAGATATCTATCAGTATTTTTTTTTCACAAAGGAATGATGCATTATGTGCATTTTTTAAAATTTACATGAAGCTGGAAATACTACAGTAAGTTACTAGCAAGGCCAGTTTGAAAAATCTAGTTTTGAAATGCTGCTTTAAGATATATTGATTTTACCACTTTAAAAGAGCAGGGAGGAAACTATTTGGGTTTTGGAGCGTATGAAGTGGGCAAACTAAAACCTTTGGAATTTTTATGGAACCAAAGATTCAAGTATAAGCAAATCTTGGCAGCAAACTAAATCTAACTATAGCTTTTAAAGACCAGATTCTTTCCAAATTGAATTATGCAGCAGTATTAAACATGAGCAAAAATAACAAAAATAAGAGAAAGCAATGAATGATAACAGACCTCTTTTTATCAGGGTCAGAAAAACAGAGTTGGGAGGGACCTTGGAGGTCTTCTAGTCCAATCCCTTGCTCAAGCAGAAAGCTCTATACCATGAGTGTCAAACTTGCGGCATCACGTTGCCATCATATGATGTCTCACGTTTTCCCATTCACGGAGCTGGGGTGGGCGTGGCCTGCACATGACACATCCAGCCCATGGGCTGCCAGTTTGATAACCCTTCCCTATACCATTTCAGACAAACGGTTGCCCAATCTCTTCTTAAAAGCCTCCACTTTTGGAGCACCCACAACATCTGGAGGCAAGTTTAAAACAATTGTTTTCCCTATCAAGAAATTTCTTCTTAGTTCTAGGTTGGTTCTTTCGTTGATTACTTTCCATCCACTGTCACACAAACTTAGAGAAAACAATAATTTCTTAAAAATAAACGGAGAGGGATAAGGTATTATCTCTGAACATCACAGGGAAAGCTGGTCAAGGCGATTAGGGAGAACAGACAGAGAAGAGATACTGGAGTTTTTATAATGTAAAAACAAACCATTATTTTCTGATTCAGTTTAGAGCTGGATTAGAGGGCATAAGCCTGTTCAGCTTCTTCAAGAATAAAAGAGGTTTCTAAACACTAGCCCTCAGAAGATTTCTGAACAAAATACCGCAAACAAAGCAGCATCATAGATTCATAATTTGGAGGTCCAAAACAGCAGTCAAACCTTCTCTAAATCTTCTATATATTGCTCCACCTTGCTTCAATACTACTCCACAGAGATGCCTTCTCTGCATGCACAAATATGACTAGAGGACTGCAGACGGATTGCAGAGAAGTTTTAAGCAGCTGCATTATGCTACAGTAGTAGTATAGTTCTCCTACGTGATTTCTCTTGCTACTTTTTGTTTGAACTAGAATCCTTGTCTACTTTTATAATAAGCTAATAATTCCTCAAGAAAAAATAGTTGTACTGAGATTATGGATTTGGAAGAAAACATTAATTACTTATACAGTAAAATCCTAATCTCAGATGGTAATAATCATATTACTCCTTACCTTCCACAGCTCTTTTGAAGAATACTTTGCAGCTGCCACATGTCAGGACACCATAATGACACCCAGAAGCCTCATCTGAGCAAACAAGGCAAAGCTTAGGAGGTGGTCCCGTAGTTGCTGAAGAGGTAGATGGTGAACTGCTCACATCAGATCTTACTCCGGGGCTAAAGAAATATTTCAAATAAAATTAAATTTCAAAAAGGAATCCAAACACAGCAAAAGTTGTATGAATATTTTCAAAATTTAATTTTCTTTTTTGTTCTGGGACCAAAAGGCAGTTCAGAAATAAGTGTATAAAATAAATAATTTTATTTCTATTTATTTCTGAATTAGAAAGGAAATTTGCTAGGATTTTTATCTTAGCAAATACTGTTAGAATATCAGCTAGAATCTACCCAAGACAGCTTTAATCTTTTAAAAGCATTGTCTTGAGGCCATTAGGAACTACAGAATTCTTCAATATGTACACATGATACTTTCAGAGAGATAAAACCACAATGCTTTCTTGAGGAAGAAGCATTACATAATTACTGGCACAGCAACAACTGGAACTGAGCTGGCTGTTGAAGGAAGTTAGAAATTCTGATGCAATCATTTCCATTAAATGAAAGTTAACATCAAAGTTATACAGCAACCTGGGTATTTATTTCCGAGACATTTGCTCTGAGTTAGAAACCAGATTCAATTACCTTCCAATTGACACTAAATTGCAATGGCCAAAATACCTCATTACTGATCATAATAGCTTAAGCTTCTCAAAGCTATAAAGCATATCTGGGGAGCCATGTTTTCTATGCATCTCACTCCACTTAAATAATAACATGATTGAAGTTACTTTAAAATACAATACTTTCATATGATTTCAGAAAACATGTAGGAAAACCATGTCATCTTAAGAATGATATCCATTCAAGTAAGTAAATATAGAATAATACTTTTTAACCATAACTTTAGTAATTTCTTCATTTTAAATTACTGCAGTTAATGAACAGGGGAGAATGGAAAGGGTAAAATTACTTTCGTATTTTGTGTTCTTATAAGTTACTTTGCACCTCTTTTTCAGATAGTAATTTTTTTCTCTACTTCTATAATTTCATAGGATAGTTACAGGACTACAGGTTGTCCTCGACTTAAAATACCAATAGCGCTTAGACTTATATACCTCTTCATAGTACTTTACAGCCCTCTCCAAGCGGTTTACAGAGTCAGCATATTGCGCCCAACAATCTGGCTCCTCATTTTACCAACCTCGGAAGGATAGAAGGCTGACTCTACCTTCAGCCGGTGATAATCAAATTTATTTATTTATTTATTTATTTTTTACATTTATATACCGCCCCATTCCGAAGACTCGGGGCGGTTTAC
>JANHFL010003356.1:0-17367 GCA_032468155.1 Oxyrhabdium leporinum
ATCTATCTATCTATCTATCTATCTATCTATCTATCTATCTATCTATCTATCTATCTATCTATCTATCTATCTGCATACTAGGTATATCTGATATTTTATTTTCTTCCTTAGTGATATACATCTATGAGAAAACTATATAGGTTCATGATAGTAATTCATGGACCATGTTTTGGATTAATGCTTACTAAAATCAGTAGATGTCTTCTGTAGGCAATATGTGTCAAGATAGCAAAAAAGTAAAGTCCTGCAGTTTAATCCTAAAGGAAGGCCTTCATACACATTTCAAAAAGAAAGAAAGCAACAAAAAAGAAATCAATGTTATGAATATGCTAGAAAGATTCTTCAACATAGCTGTTCTTGTTAGATGTTCAGCTATTTATATGCAATAGTTTTCTTTTAACCAGGCAATTGCTGCAATGCTTTCCCCCAAATTATCCAGCAAAAATGTATATGTTGCTGTGGTAAAAACTGTACTTTCAAGAGGAATCTGACACACTTATACATTCCTTCTTGGAAGTAATCAACAAGATTGGACGATGATTAGCCCACTAACTGTGATCTTTACCTGCTTTCAGGATAACTGTAATATAAGCTTGATTAAATGCCGGTAATGAAAGTCCCTTTATTAAATATCATATACTTGATAAGGTTTTGGCATCATAAAATCTATACATATTGTATGCCACTCAATACGGATATTTATTTATAAGACTTTTATAGGTCAAATATGAACAGCTCACAACACCAAAAACAGCAATAATAATAATAGAGACAGTTCTTATTTAAAACAAATCCCTTTTTGCTTTAACATTGTCTTTATAGCATGAATTCCTATTCATATGACTTAAAGAATGTGAAATGCTGGCTCCTAAATTTTATTAAAGTAATGTAAAAAGCAGATATACAAATGGGTGAATGTGGACCTAGCCTGAAGGCATTGTACCTGATCTATACTAATCTACATTGTACCTGATTTATACAGTTTTGGTTGCCATGATATAAAAAAAGATGCTGAGATTCTAGAAAGAGTGCAGAGAAGAGTAATGAAGATGATTAGAGGATTGGAGGCTAAAACATATGAAGAACAGTTACAGCAATAGGGTATGTCTAGTCTAGTGAAAAGAAGGACTTAGGGGTGAAGTGATAGCAGTGTTCTAATATCTAAGGGGCTGCCATAAAGAAGAAAGGGTCAACCTATTTTCCAAAGCACCTGAAGGCAGAACAAGTAGCAATAGATGGAAACTAATCAAGGAGAGAATCACCCTAGAGCTAAGGAGAAATCTCCTGACAGAACAATCAGTCAGTGGAATGGTTTGCCTCCAGAGGTGTAGGTGCTCCATCAGTGGACATTTTAAAGAAGAGATTAGAAACCATTTGTCTGAAATAGTACAGGGTCTCCTGCTTGAGCAAGGTGTTGGACCTCCAAGGTCCTTTCCAACTGTGTTATTCTATTATAATGTAACCAAAGTACATCTAAGGCTCTATGTAGAGATATTGCCTGATAAAGGATTTAGTTGGTACTACTCTACACTATCTTAGATACCCCCCCCCAAATGTTCTTTGATTGTGAGCCTGTCTGAGCAGTTTTATAAAATTCATAAAACAATCCTTTCTTGTGCATCTTGAAAATTACCATGCTAATTAACAATCACTGTATCCAGTTTTGTTAATAAACAAGAAATGCTTCTACTAAAGTGGCTTTCAATATGGAACATACAGGATCTGGAGATCAAATTCTGAAGAAAAATCCTTTCTTCTTGACATTTCTTTGTTGTTAGTTCCAAGATTTCCTTTACAGTTCAGGACTTTGCAACTTCTGAATCTTCTCAACAGCTTAAAAAAGATAAGGAAATTGATTCCAGATTGGCTGCCCGTCATATCATATCCTGTGCTAAAATGTAATGATAGAAAGATGAACATTGATTCAGGTAGAATAGAAGGGACATCTGGGTAGCATATAACATATTTCTAAGAGTAGAAATGTAAGCAGTCTAAGATAAGTTTTGCTTCCCAAGGCCTTCTGAATTTATGTCCAGAGTGGCAAATATCCACTTTATTCCTGTAACTAATATTACAACCACATAAAATATTACTACTCTAACCTGAGTGCAATCAAAAAAACTCTTCCTTGTGATGTCCAGTTACAGGAAATGGCTATATCATTGACATTTTGTGAGGACATTGCTGACATGGACATTTCATAGAAACAAGTAGAAAGTAGCTTTCTAATCTTTCTATTTCCTTGTGGAATATCTTTAAGAGAAAGAGGTTTTGGCAATGTTCAGGTGGCGATGTGTAATATTTGAGACAGCTTGCTTCACAAACCAGGGCAGCAATTCTGTCTGTCTATTTTTAATTTTTTAGCACTATGCTATACAAATAGCAACCATTTTAATGAAACTTATTTTTAATTCTTATCTACATTTTTGCCAGACAGTTCACACTTTGGGGACAACTGGCTCTGAAGTAAATTTATCTCAGATAGAATTTTGAAAATCACTTGAGTTTTTCTTTCCAAGAAAACCACTGTATTAAGTTCTTAGCCAATTCAAATAACTTAACTGTTGCTCTTATATTTTGAACCAATATTTTAGAAAGGAATACATGTTTCCACACAAACAGGAAAAATCATCTGAGAGAGTCAGACTCTCTGTTCTACCACTTCAGATGGGAAGCAGATACTTCTGTTTCCATATTTTGTGCATATGTTTTGCCTTTCATTTTAACGAAACACCTATATCACATGAAGCTTTGGCAGAATGGAACATTTTAATATTTTGCATTTGATTTTTATTATAATTTGACCTTTTGACCATATCTGGTACAATTTCTTTTCAATTTTCCATCAAAGATTGCTCAGATATATTGACTAGATATATAAACTTGTACATGCTTGAGAACGCAAAATTACATTAATTTTTGTTGGAAATTTTTAACTTTTGCTAGTTAGTAAAATATCACAGTTTTTATTAACAGTTTTTATTTTGATACATTAGAAGTTGTGAAAAGGTACTGTTTGTACTCCTCTAACAACACACCTAGCAGTCTGAACATCAAGCCATCAAGGCTATTTCTTTGCTTTCAGCAGTGTATTTTGAAAACATGTGTTTTATTATTTAGGATCAGTATCCTGTTTGATCTTACTGTATATTTATGGAATGAATATATTTTTAAAATTCTTGCTTTCTTAATCATCTTGCAATATAATATTTTATTATTTATTTTTATATTACCGTCTGCTTTAAGAATAAAAAGCAATATGGAATGAAACTACTGAATAAGTATCTTTCTGTATTTCTTTGAGTGTCATGATTGGGAAAACAATCTTTCCTAACTCTTTTGGTGGCAAATATGTGATATGGCATTTGGTGCTCAGACTTTGTAATATGAAAACTTTCCGAGTCTGTGAAATCTTGGTTTCAGCTAAGCGTCACTGTGTTTTGAATGCTTAGGACAGTTACTTTTGTTTTATCTTAATCACTACTTTGAAACAGCTTCTGAAAGGCCATGTTCAGCTCATTATGGCAGCTGTTGTTTGCCCGCCCCCCATAAATTTTGGTATCTGCCCATTAAACCCAAAATGCTAGAACTGATTTTATCTAAAACCTAACTTAGCAACAGTCATACCAAAAGTCATACAAAAACCTGTTCCTGTTTGACACCTAAAAACCTCTTACTGGTATAATGTGTTGTATCCTGTTTGTATATTTCAGTTTAATACTCCAATATATTTATTTCTTGGAAACTAGTTTAAGGTATAATCCAATTATAATTAGTTCTTGTAATATAAATGTCATTAATGGTGTAATTTTAGGCATGTATACATAGAAAGAAACTTTGCTGACTTTAATGGAACTTATTTCAGGTTGTTGCACTCTTATAAAGTAACATATGAAATAAAATAAAACAAAATGAAGATTTATGAATGGTTTCTGGCATGCTGTATTTATATATATGTTATTAATGTAAATTTACTTATTCTTTTTGAAGACAAAAACTAAAGTCTGGTCTTTACTTTTTGCTGCTTTATATATGTACTTGTATGTTTTATGAAGAGTGTTTGGGTGCCGGTTCCCAGGTATTAAAAGTAATGTAAAGAAAATAATTTAGAATGTTTTATTACAAAGTTCTGCACATATGTATATTATCAGATGCACTACATATATATAAATTGCATATAAATATAATTTATAGTTTAGTTTGAAATCAGATGTATTAAGGGTATATCCTGATAAGTTCCATATTTTTTTGTGCAGCCATTTCTTTACATTAATTTTGGATAACATAGATAGTCTTTTAAAAACTTACAATTTTTATAAATATTATATAGCACACTAGAAACGGACTAAATTTTCCAAAGATGCACTTTTGCTTGTTTGATTAGCAAAAGCTGATGTCTGGTCTATACTGGAGATTTTTAAAAAAATCTTTTGATGAATTCACTGGTGTACAATGACTTAAGTAAGAATGAACAACATTTATGTCTTACTTATTATTTGTATTCTGTATAGTCCAGTTTGTAAGAGCTGAAGGTGGATGAAGCTGATAAGTGTTGAAGAAAACCTCAGCTAGATCTAGGACTTGTTTCACATACGTGAGGTTATTTCTTCTGTCATAACTTCCTCATGGTCAAAATGAGATTGTGACTTAAACTTCAATATCCTGACTCGTGCTGGTTGATAAGGACCCAAGGAATGGCGACAACCTTTTCTAAACATCTAATTTAGTTTGTTCAGTTTGATGCCAAATACTTTTCTGAATGTATTTGCTATCATCAAATTTTGGAGCCACTAATATTATCACTAAATGGATAAAAATGGAAGTGATGGTTTGCAAATGGCACTATTACTCTGCTTAGTTTATAGCAAATACCTACAAAACACTCTTTCTCAGAGAATGAAATTGGAACTGATACTTACAATGAACAAACTGATTGCCACCTTCATGCAATTTCTCAATCTAGTGTTATTGCCTAGCCCTAGAACATAAAGACAATAAAGAGACATTTTAAAATGTGTAAGTCCTGATTCTTACAGTGACTGGGAAGTGGGGAACCATTCTGTCAAATATTCTCAGACTTCTCTGAGATAGGTTTTATTTGTAACTTTCATAATATTTATAAATACCCACAGTTGCTTTGAACTCTACTTTGTGAAAAAGCAGTAGTAATGTAGAAATTGGCACCCATGTGTAGAATTCTCAGGGAAATGTTGCTATTCTCTCCTAGGTTCTTCTAAACATTTCTTAAGTTATTTGATATTTTGGGCAACTTTTCTCCATGGTACATTTCCAAATGCTTATGTAGGTCCTGTTAATTTCAAAATATATGCAAACTAGCTAAATGTCTGTCCCTATTACATACTGTAGTAAATGCATACTATAGGGCATTAAGTACACCCCTTGAGTGTGCTTAATGCCCTATAGTATCTAAACATCTACCCAAATTAAAAGGACAAATAAATTCAGCCCTTGTTCTGTGCTTAGTGTTTTGGGGAAAAGTTAATAGGCAGGGTGGGTGTATTAAACTTTGCAGAGGCTTTAGATACCCCTAAATCACTGATTATTCTGTTTGGGGAGTTTAAAGGAACTAATATCTATTTAATATCTGAAAATTAAGGCACCTAATTAACTGCTTAAATCTTGCCTCAGATAAGCTAAAACATTGGCTTCACTTATTCCAGAGAGATTACATATCCCTGCTCCTGCCCTATAGCCTCAAAAGAGAAGAAAGACCAGCATAAAACAAAAAGTTGTCCCTCTCTGGGGAAAACAAAGAAACAGACAAACAAACAAACATCTATCTTTCATGGGATATATATGTGGATGTCATTGCAAATTTGGTCTGTCTATCATCTATCTAGCTATCATCCATCTATCATCCCTCCATCTACCTATCTCTCTGACATAATGAAATGAAATGTGGCAATAGGGTGATTTAAGACATGGAACCAACTGAATCACTGTCTGAGGAACACAGCAAAATATCTAATCTCTTACAATCTAAAATCTAAGAACCTATTAACAAATGTACTCAGTTAATAGGCAACATCAGTGATATATGCCAAATTAGGGATACTTTTTGTAATTCTGATGGCCAACTATAGTAGTAATTAATATAGTAATTATACTATAGCCCAAGTATAATTAAGGCAGGAAGCATTTTCTTTCAATGTTGTAATTTATTTTTTATTTTTTTATTTGATAGATACTAGACTTCTGGGATTTATTTTTTAGTTCCACTAAAACTTCAAATTCATCTTTCAAGTCCTGATGTGAAACTTTTATATCATATTTAAAATTAAGCACAACATCTTATGAACAACATTTACAATTCTTCCATATACAAAAAATAGATCTTGATTCTTCCAAACTTTGTTTATGTAGGTTTTGAAGTATAGTTTATGTAGCAGAAGCAGATAGGAGAAAGTAATTTTGTGGCTGTTATTTTTCAATGAAAGTTATAAGTCTTTGTCAACCTACTTCAGATCAACCAGAAATCTACCTGTAGATCTAGGTCTAGGCTCACACATACCTTAGAAAAAATAATCATTGCAAATTGAGGAAATATTTTCTGCTTATCTTATAAAGCTTTTCAAGAGCAAATGAAAATAATTTAGACTAGACTAGACTAGACTAGACTAGAATAACAGAGTTGGAAGGGACCTTGGAATCTTCTAGTCCAACCCCCTGCTTAGGGCGGAAACTCTAAACCACTTCAGACAAATGGTTATCCAATCTCTTCTTAAAAATTTCCAGTGTTGGAGCATTTATAACTTATGGAGGCAAGTTGTTCCACTGATTAATTGTTCTAACTCTCAGGAAATTTCTCCTTAGTTCTAAGTTGCTTCTCTCCTTGATTAGTTTCCATCCATTGCTGCTTATCCTACCCTCAGGTGCTTTGGAGAATAGCTTGATTCCTTCTTCTTTGTGGCAGCCCCTGAGATATTGAAACACTGCTATCATGTCAGCCCTAGTTCTTCTTTTCATCAAACTAGACATACCCAGTTCCAGCAACTGTTCTTTATATGTTTTAGCCTCCAGTCCCCTAAACATCTTTGTTGCTCTTCTCTGCACTCTTTCTAGAGTCTCAACATCGATGAATATATAACATTTATGGCATGTTATAAACTTGGTATTATTTGTCCAGGAGATTCTTCCAGTCACTTGGATAAACACTGAAAGCAGACTTGTATAAATACATATTTATGATTGGCTAAAGGGCGAAGACGCTAAAAGACATATTTAACAAGTTAAATATACATTTTTGGTAGCTGCATCTTTTTATTTAACATGCTTCTGTAGAACTGTTATATTTTGAATTTTAACTGTGAAAATGCCCAATTTCTTATCAAATGAGCACAGTTTTTGATCACTGGATTATTGCCAATTTAAAGCAGCATAACTCTCACAACCAATTGCTAATTGGGAATCTCAGTTGCTATTGCAAAGTTCTCCTGTAGCGATTTGGCTTCAAACACATTGTTGGCCTTTAGTCTAATGCAAGATGGTTCTCACATTGGTATTTTACTTGTGCGTGTGTGAGTGTGTGTGTGTGCGTGCAGGCACGCACATGCCTGTGTATATATTTTGCTTGTTCCTTTTTACAGAACTTAACATTATTCAAGTTGGATTACTATTGGACATGAATATTTTTTAAAGGCAGCTGTGGACAAATAATATTTCATTAGCTTAATATTAATAATCCTCAATGGTTGGCTACCTGGTGGTACACTCCAAAAGTACAAGATGACTACATTAGAATATATTACAATAGATCCTTGCTTCTAATAATCCTTTCAGGAAACAACACCTTGAAATAGTTCAGTGAAAGCACTGCAAGATAAATATTATAATGGCAATATTTAAAAATACATACAGAACATAGATGCCACTAAACAAAATAAACACAATTGCAATAAATTAATAACAGCCAATGCTATGAGACAATCAAAGATAGATAGATGCAAACTTTATTTAAATTTCAATGAATGGAATGTGCTTCTGTACTCTGTACCCATCACCAATCATTTTCATATAATGTCTTAGACTCAATATTTTTTAAGCAGAGTGAAATAATGAAGAAACAATGGCCCAGACCTTCTTCAAAATGAACAAAGAGCATTTCCACAAATACTATTAACACACATGTGCAGTGGAGCATTTGTAAAAAAAGACTGACAAAACAACAACAACAACACCACATACTGCACTGTATTTGTTGTCCAGCACCACAGAGCTACTAATATTTCTGAATTGCAATTTGCATTACTTTTATCCCATCTTTCTTTTTATTTTGCAACTAAGCTCCTGCTTCCTTGTAAACTTCCTTGGGGAACAAAAACTGCTGACTTTTCAAGTACTGACAGAAATGCCACAATATAAATTAAGTCAGGGATATGTTGGTTATTTGGGGGTTGCCAACCTAGATAAAGAAGCCACGATGCAGCTGCATAAGGATAAAACTGTCCAGCTGAACACTGATAAAAATTTATCATGAGAGCGCATACGAGGAGGCAGCTTGGAGAACAATTCTGTGGTAAAATGTGTAATAGCAAAACAACTAATGGATTATCACTACCTAATTGTAAATACGTTACAAGCTTAGGGTCTGATGTTAGTCTTTGGAACCGAAGCGCTTTAACTACTTATTTGTAGAATTAAGTAGCTAAGGCAGCTTTCAGAATGGTGAATATTGTCAAAATTCTCACTATAGGAACCTGTTACTTTAGATTTTATCACATGTGTTTATAGCCTACTATTTAAAATACAAGCTGAATTTAAATATGAGATGATAAAGAATGGATACAAGGATATTCTGTTCCCTTGCTTTGAATTTTGGGACCTTAAGCTTTTTGTGCTTTCATTGGTAATCCGGAAGGTTACCAAAGGGGGCCTGATCCTATGTGGATGATTTAATTACTGCGGTGCAAAAAAAAAGAAGTACAGGTATTTTTTATTTTTTTGAAAAAAGTTAAGTCACAATTGTTGAACAGAACGCAGCCTGCTGCTGGGATTTTCCAGCTTCTTCTCCATCCTACTGTGGTTTTGGCAGTCAATCACAGCAAGTAGTCCTCAGGCAAAAAACCAAGATATGTCTGCTTTAGATCTATTTCAGGCCTGGAATGGGCCATATAGTTATACTGCCAAGGATACAAATTTGAAAGTTGAAACAAATGTTAGCATCCATCAAATCACTTCCTATTCATGTATGGGAAAGATTCTTGTTTGAATTCTGTTCCTCTGCTAGTGATGACATGGCATAACTTCCTGAGACAAAGGCTTATCAATGCTTGTAATTTAAGCTACTCCTGTCCTATATTCCTGTTGGCTTAACTCTGGAATTGAAAAATATTCAATCTGGATTGAGGACTACTACGTTGTCTCATGGTCCGGGCTCTGCTGATGCACCCCTTCCTATCTCTCTCCTCCTGGAAAGCAATTCTCATCAATTCCCTTCTGTGACTTAATCTTTCTGTATATACAAACTTTTACATGCCCATCCCCCCAGCTACCCAATGCCCACACCCACATGTTCCAGCCATTTGTTAATTTCTCTCACCAAATTTGTTTTGTAGCTCAGTACCTCAGTGATCAAGAAGCAATAAAAGAGTGCACCTCACATGTTTTTTTCTTTCCTGAGTACCTTTAAAACCTCATGAGATTTAAAAGAAAAGCAACTATTAGAGATTGAAAGCATGATTCTTTTTCTTTAATGAAGCCAACAGAACTACTTAGGTTAGCCTGTAACAATTGATGTGCTCTAGTCCAGACAAGAACAGGTAACACAACATCACTTCAGAAGTGAAGATGAGAAAGGTATCCTGAGTAGAGCTTCAAAGGTGAGGGCCTCAGCACAGAGGGCAATGTCAGCTGTGTCTGCCCTCCAAAATTAGTGGTCAGCTTCTTCTGGTAATGGGACAACTGAACAGGGCAGGCAAACCCCAATTCCAACCGAAAATTTGCAGAACCTTCTGCATCACCAGGCAGGAGTTATGTGTCCTTTGCTAAGCTCTTGATGTTGAAATACTAAGGAAGGCAACATGTTTGAGCTGTGATTGTGCCCTTGGAAAGTTGATATAAATGACTATAAATAATTAGTGGGCAATCTTCTGAGGATGAGAACATGTGATCCCATGTGAAAACAGCCGAGTCAGCTTCCACTACTGTATGTTGTAAACATTTCCTTTACATCTCCCTTTTAAAACAATTCTTCAAAAAAACAGCTTATTAGAAAAATACCTGTGCTTTGCAGTAAAATAAATAAACCAATACCTGAAGTTTCCTGTGTAGTTCACAGAAAGCAATTTTAAACTGCAGCTAAAATAACAAAACACAGCAGCATATCAACCGAAATAAATAAATAAAAAATGGAATATCAACTACAGCAGCAGAACGGTTTCTGAGATGACCAATTATAGATTTCAGAAACAGAAGGGGCCAAAGTTCACATAGAATAAAAGTGTCAAAAAGACCACCACATAAATAACAGGTGAACTTGAAAGAATATTCCTCAACTGAGGAGTTGTCACCCCCTGGAAAATGTACTCTGCTTGACAGCCACTTCCCTTACTTCCTTTGTCATTTATAGGAGTCCCTCTGATATCTTTATTGTTCAGCACTGAGTGACGCCAGGCCTTGCAGGCTTTTTGCCCAAATGAAAACTAATCTGTGCACCCAGGCTTTTAATTGAATCTACGCTGTGGTGTACATTGCTGCTGGTTTTGCTGCCTTGGTTTTAATATTTTAATATGTTGTAATTATGATGGCTTTAAACTTTTCCTTTTGTACCCACTTCGGAGTTCTAGGCGTAAAGCTAATATTAGCACTTTTAAAAATCCTTATATTTTGAACCAAGACCACAAGAAATTTGAAAGCCAGTACAAATCTTCAGACTATTTGTATGATAGCATCACATTCTCCACTCCTTGTTTACAATTTACTTTGTTCTGGATCAGCTAAAAGTTTTAAAGGAAGGGACCACGCACCAAGAAAAGCCAACTCAGAGAATACTACAGCACATTGATTCTTGCACCAAATGATCCTAGTGGTACCTCTATAGCAGATAATTATTCTCCTTGCCCTTTTCTTACTCAGCCTTCATCCCTTTCATCCCCAGCAACCAGGGATGTCACACTTACTGTATGTCCCATATTGCAAAGTCTTATATTTCCCCTGCAGCCTGATGAAAATGAAACACACATGCTCCTCCTGAAATATTAGGCTCTTTATAAATTAGGCTCTTTCCCCACCCCCCTCCAAAGTTTAAAAACAAATTTGTATAATTGCACATGGGGTGCAACTTTCAGGAAAAAAGGAAAGGAAAGGAAAATATTAAGGTAGTTAGGTTACGTGTCTACTAAAACAAATTAGCAAGCCACCTATAGTTAAGGTTATACAGGTGCAAATGTGCAAATTCAGCATCAAGAAAATAGCAAAACAAAAAGGAGTAATAAAATATTATGATTTGAATGAATAAAACATTATGTAGGCAGTTTTTAATAGAAATTCAGCAACTGATCTTGTATGTATATTCTGAAAAAAATAAAGCATAAATGTTCAGACCCTCAGACATTTTGTAAATGAAATACTGATGATTTCTCATAACCTCCTCTTTACTGGTGTAGTCTTTCAAAGGATTTTCTCTACCTGCAGACCATTTATTCAACAGTTAGCATATGGTAAGATACATTAGTAAAAGAGAAGCAATTTTCTGGCATTGTGTTGATGCACATCAATGAACATGCATGTACAGGAGTCAAGCATCAGACACCCGTATCCAAAACTCTCTGGGAATGGAGTGGGGGAGCTGAAACTTGACTTTAGCATCCAATCTGTACAAGCATTCTTAAATTCACTCCAGAAGACCAAAATAGGGACAAAATCTGGATGATAATTTACACTGCCAAAAACTTAGGCCTTATGCCTGGTAAATGAAGAACGTTGACGCTTGTGACACCTGTATAGTGAATGCCAAACTCTGGAAGATTTTGACCCTTTATTAGAATTGTTTTTAAAATCCCATTAAAACAAATAAACTAACAAAAGGGAAGCGATGAACTATATAGTGAAGAATTGCAGAATGGGAGATACATGCTACTTACAGTGGCCCAGAGACTAATCAATGACATTTAAAAATCTGGACTTCTTAAGAAATCTCTCATTCAAATAATTTATACTCTCAACTCCAGAGGATTGGGAACTCTATTTTCTATGATCTTTTAAAACCAAATATCTCATGCAAGAACAATTTGTGATGCAGGAGAGCTGTACTGGAATGTCTCTAAGCCAACTCTGCATGACACATTGTCCTTGCTTTCTAAAGTCAGCCTCATCTCACTTTTAATGTGTGAAAGGAGAGATTATTCAACACTGTGGTAGACACATTTCTGTTCTCAAGAACACTGTGATATCATTAATCTTGTGGCAAGTCTGCAAAGGCAGGTTATGTGAATGCAAGTATTTTGCAAAGCTATAAATAAAGTTTAGAGAGAGAAAGACAAAGAAAGGCTAGTTTCTTACAGCTTTTATTTCTGCAATACAGTCCATATTAATCATGTAATAGTTTACAATACTTTAAAAAAGCCTTTTATTGCTCTTAAAAATGTCTTTATAGTATGTACAGAAACTCTTACATTTATACAAGATTTTTATTCTATACCAAGAGTCTGTTAATGTATCCCAGAAAAGATATAAGCAAGGATTTCATTTCTGCTTGAAAACCTAAAATAGATTTCAGAAGATGTCATTGAATTGACTGTCTGATATGATTCTACTATGTGTAACATTGTTTTGACTATCAAGTACATGTAGTCCTCAACTTACTATCCCAGTTGGCACCAGAATTTCCACTGCCATGCAAGGCAGTTGTTAAGTGAATCCCATTTGATTTTACAATCTTTTTTTGCCACAGTTATTAAACAAATCATTGCAGTTGTTAAGCAAATTGACTTTGCTTGTTGGAAGCTGGATGAGAAGTTTGAAAATGGTGATTGCATAACCCCGGAACTGCAACTGTCATAAATACCTGTCAGTTTCCAAGTGCCAGAATATTGATCATGTGACTGTGAGGATACTGTGCCTGCTGAAAGTGTAAGAACTGGTTGTAAGTCATTTTTTTCAGTGCTGTTATAACTTTGACAGATACTAAATGAATGGTTGTAAGTTGAAGACTATCTGTAGTAAGTATGGCTTAATTCTGCATTCTTTCTTTCAAACCAATTCAAATGGCATTTCTGAGTTGCTTCCACACTAGAAAACAGGCTAGCAAAATCTTCCAGTGGTTGGGCAGGGACCTTTGCAGGAATGCAAACAAGTCAAGATGGCAGTCACAATCATCTGATTGAAGCCTTATTCTTTATTGAACACACTGAGGCATCTTGTGGTTGGGGAAACATTTGAACTTTGTAATCCCCCTTTTTTTTGAGTTTGAAATAGCTATTCCAACCTTACGGGAATTGTCCAACCATTCTGGAAACATTCAGAACTTAGAACATTTCAGGAATGGTTAGAAATAGCATCAAAATGCTTTCAGTAAGAAGAAACTTGTTTCACAGTTGAAGCATTTACAATTCAAAATATTTTGCACTATCTTCTTGACTACTGAGATATTGATTTTTCATGGTTATTGCAATATGTAACATTTCTATATTTACTTAAAGGTTTGTCCAGTTTAGGAATATGTGTTAGTTAGTAGTTTCTGCAAAGACCCAGGTCAAGCCACTTTATTGATAGAAAAAAAAATAGTGATACCCTGATTCTGGTGATCTCATGGCCAGACAGCTGCTGCTTTCTTTTCATTTGTTCAGTTATGTTTTGCTTTGTTTTTTAAGCACTGTATCAACAGACCTGGCAGAGAACCACTCTTGCTGCAGAGTGGCACATGGGCCAACTTTTCAGAAAGAATATCTTTTATAATCTAAATACATTGTTTGGCTTCTCCCTTCTGACCCCAGCACACATTCTCTCCCACCAAAAAAGTGTCATCTTTGTCCAGGTCCAATGAAGTGAGACATCTAAATACCATTTTAAAATATTTGTTATTATATTTATGACAGCTATAGACAAACTTTTACAGCTTAATTCTGGGAACAATGTGAAAGGTCACATTTGATTGGCATTTTTCACATTTGATTGGCATTTTTCACATTTGACAAATGACTGAGGGAACAGATGTTTGAGGAAGTTGAGGAAGTTTGAGGAACAGCAACTATAACATACATATTCATCATGACACAACTATAGGTAACTAAACCAAATCAGACCTTTAGGAGAGCTAACAGCAACAGGCTAAGAGAGAGACTAGGAAAGATTCTATGGATGGATATCCTAAAAGGAAAAACAGTTCAAGATGTTTGGGAAAGTATAATGAAGGCCCAAACAAAAAACGATACCACAGAGAAAGAAAAACAAAACAAAATACACCAGACTAGATCAGCGTGGTCGCATAAGAGATCTCTGACAAACAGAGAGACAAAAAGGTCAGATATAAAAAAATGAAAAAAGGCACACATAACTAAAGCAGAATACCAACAAAGAGCCCAAATCTGCAAGGAGGGAATCAGGAAAGCTAAGCCCAGAATGAACTAAAATTAGCAACTAATGCCAGAGAAATGCTAGAGAATGACTACAGACATGCTATGGTGATTATAGTCTTGGACTTCAGCAAGGCATTTGACAAAGTAGACCACAGCCTTCTTGATAAGATAGAACAATGTGGGAGACACAGTACCATTACCAGATGAATTTGTAGTTGGCTGATCAACTGCATTCAGCAGGTAGTTTTCAATGGGAGTACATGGAGGAAAAATGCAGTGGAATACCTCAAGTTTGGGTCTTGGGACCAGTTCTCCTCAACATCTTAATAAATGATCTTGATGAGAGGATAGAAGGGGAACTTATAAAATTTGTAGATGACACCAAGCTGGAGGTAATTGCTAACATTTTGGAAGATAGACTCAAGATTTAGAAGGATCTTGACAGATTTAAGCATTGGGTCCTGTCCAACAAGTTGCTGTTCAGGGGTGAGAAAAGAAGTTAGGCAGGAAAACCAAATGCATATACATAGAATAGGTGATATCTGGCTCAATAGTAGTGTTTATGAGAGGAATTTAGATGTCCTAGTGGACCAACACATAAGTATGAGCCAGTAGTGTACTGCAGCTGCCAAGAAAGCCAATGCAGTCCTAGGCTTTCATCAACACAGGGATAGCATCAAGACAATGAAAAGTGATAGTACCAATTTATACTATGCTGGTGAGACCACACTTAGAATACTGTATTCAATTCTTTTCACCATGATGAAAAAATGATGTTGAGACTCTGAAAAATCTGCATAGAAGAGCGACAAGGATGATAATGGGTCTGGAGTCTAAATTGAATGATCAATAGTTGAAAGAGCTAGGTATGTCTACCCTATTTAAGAGAAGGATTGGGGGGACATGATAACTGTCTTCCAGTATTTGAGGGGCTGTCACAGACAAGAGGGGACTGCCTTATTCTCTAAGGCACCAGAAGGCAGGAGAGAAGTAATGAATGGAAGCTTGTTAAAGAGAGATTCAACCTATAAGTAAGGAAAAATTTCCTGACAGTGAAAACAATTAATCAATGAAATGGCTTGCCTCCTGGGATTGTGGGTGTTCCATCACTGGAGGTTTTTAGAAATAGACTGGGCAGATTGACTGGGATGCTATAATGCTCCTGCCTTGAGCAGGGTGTTGGACTAGAAGGCCTCTGAGGTGTCTTCCAACCCTATGATATTATGATTCAATTTTGTTGGTGCCAAATTAAAATGGGAAATTCCCCTCCGTAGAGGCAGGTCCAAAGCAAACACATCAGTTTCATACAACTGTCCTTGAATTTGTTTACATGGAAGAAATCAAGGATACCCATTGAAAAGCTGCTTTATTGCATGCATACTCAGAAGTGCATCTCATTAGATTCAGTGTCATGTATTCTAAGATAAGCAACTATACAATCAGAGGTACAGAAGCTTAAACAACAATGCATTCATAATTCAGTCAAACAGCAACATATTCTTCCAAACTGTTTTTTTCCTGTCCAGTATAAAACCATCTATAGAGGCAGTTTTTCTGTAGAATGCTTGTATAAATTGCTATTTGCACATGGCAATCCTATACGTGCTTATTCAGATATGAGTCCAATTGAGTTTAATGAGGCTTGTATCTTGGGAAGAAGGTAGTATGCCTGTAGTGTTCTTAACCAGAATTAAAGAGCATGAGCTGAATCATATACCACCAACTTCATTTACAACTAAGAAAAAATGCCTTATTTCACTCCCTCCTCCTCCTCCCTGCCCAATCATTGACTCATACAATATATATGCAATAGAATTGCAAGAAAATTTAATTGCAAGAAAACAAATAATTTGTGCCTCTTGTTATATACATCATAAAAAATATCAAGGTCACTCATAAAAGTCTCCTCTGTTCTTAGCCCTTGCTCAAGAAAATAAGTGAACACTTAAATTCCTGATAGAAAGAAAGTAAAGTAAAAAAGGAGAAAGAAAAAAGACAGGAGGTATCTGCCATGGCCATCTTTGAGCATTTCTTTGATTTTTCATTTGAAATTTTGTATTGTGTCAGATACAGTTAGTATTCTTTGAATACTAACTGTATCTGACACTAATTAGGTTTTGAGCCCAGACAAGGCATGTGCCACTAACTGTTACAACATAGTAAGAATAACTAATCCTAAAATTTGGATGATAAAGGTTGATAACTTACCAATATCAATTTCTCTTTGCCCTTAAGTGGATGTAAAAAGTAATGCTTTCAGCAATAGAAAGAAACTAAATCTTCTCTCAATAAAAGAACAACAAATCAACAAGGCTCTGAAGAAAAGGGAGTCAATCAAATATTTATTACAGTCATAGACCAGCATAAAGAGGGTGGGGTTCAGTTAATAAGAAAACAGAGCATACACATCAGTCTAAAAATTGTAAAAAGCTAGAAGATATTATAATGAAGTATATATAAAAGTCTGTAAGAATCTAAAGAAAGATAGGAACATTAGATGGGTGTAGGGAAGTATAAAGGTTAGTATGTAAAAGAATATATCAACTTACCAAACACTCCAGTATGGAGAACTAAGCTCTCATTAAATCTAGTTTATGGTACAGATCATCATCCAATGAATTTTGAGCACTGCTGCACAGAACCTGGCAATGTTCTATGTTGTAATAGAGAGAAGGAAATGAAATGACATAGGATAGGGTAGGGTAGGGTAGGGTAGGGTAGGGTAGGATAGGATAGGATAGGATCCGCAGAAATCAGTATGAAGAAAGTGCATTGATATCTGCAGTTTGAATCTCTCTCTCTCTCTCTCTCTCTCTCTCTCTCTCTCTCTCTC
>JANHFL010003356.1:17629-28834 GCA_032468155.1 Oxyrhabdium leporinum
CTCTCTCTCTATCTCTCTCTCTCTCTCTCTCTCTCTCTCTCTCTCTCTCTCTCTCTCTCTCTCTCTCTCTCTCTCATGTTTATTTATTTTCAGGGCAGGGTTTTATTACTGGATCATACTTTAAAAAATGCAGGAGTCCTAGGAAATTTATAACAGCTGGTAGTCAAAAACTGGTGCTCTAGGAAAACAGGAAAGTAACAACTACATTGCCATTAAGAAGAACCATTTAACAATAGGTAGAAAAGAAAACTTTGATGTGGGATCTGAAGCTGCTGAAGGTCAATGGGGCAGAAAGAAAAAGCTAGAAGGACACTATTTAAAACTCAACAAAAGTAGCTGTCTATTTCAAAAAGTAAGCATATAGTTACTCTACATTCTTCAAGTTAATGATATAAAATGAAAAATATAGCTACAAATGACTTCAGTTTTAAATATACTTGGTGTTAGGTACATTGAACTCCAAATCTAGACAAATGAGGAGGAGTGGGCCTTGCAAGCAGAATGAACAATATGGTTAAGCCATTATTCATGGTTTTGGACATTGTATCTATGTAAAAATTATTACATGCATGGGTTTTCAAAAAACACTAAGTCAATAAACACCTCAAGAATTTCAGTAGATGAATTAATTGAATAAATACATGTCAACGTCTTAGAAAGTCTTTACATATTTCAGCTTTTTAAAAATGCTGAGCATTGATTACCCAGAGCACAGGAGAAGGACTAAACTATTTGGGAGCATTTGCCTAAACATGGAAGCATGGCTATTAGAATATGTTGAGACATTTGGAATGATAGAAGAATTCAGCCTAGAAGGAGAACTGATTTAGTGTTCAGATTGCCAGAACTACAAGCAATTGCCCTGGGTTCACGTTAAGCAAGACAATGTGATACATTGTCTTTATAATTTGTCACACAGATGTCACAACCAGCTAACACGAGTCTGTGACATTTTTTGGGGAATCTGCTTATATTTGTCTGTTGTTTCATATGTCACAACGTTAATTTCTTAGATAGAATCATTTTCTAGTTAATATAATAACTTTTCTTAGGGAGCTCTATGGGTGTGGAGCAAAATAGAGTTTTAAAAACTATTTTTTATTCAGATACCTAAAAAGAAATGAGGAACGTATAGTGAGCTAATACCGTTCAGTATTCAGGCAGTAGGTTTCCAAAGAGTGGAAACATATTAAAACCTACCTTTTTTTTCTTAAAATCCTACTCTTTTAGATTGTCAGTTTATCTCCAGGGAATATGTTCTGAATGAATGAGATCCAAAGGAAAAAGTATTCTGTAAAATACTGAATTAATTAATAAACAGAAAAGTGATGGAGGGAATGAACATGTGGACTGTTAGTAAATATCTGCTTTAAAACACTTGTTAGAGTACTTGCTTAAACGTAAGTCTATTCAGATGCACACATGACAATATAATATTTATGAATATGAAATAGAATGCATTAAGAAAATGATTGTTGCAAAATGAGTATGAGCACATATTGTACAAAGTGTATTTAGGAAGAAAAAAATAGCAAAAAAAGAGGAGCAAACAGAACAAGGACTGATTAAGATTAAAATGCATTTTGTAACAAATAAAAACATGTTTAAACTGGGTGAAAAGGGCTAAACAAATAGCCTCAGCAAAAATTAAAAATAAATTAATGAAATTGGAGTGAGGAAATGCAGTGTAGAAATTAAGAATGATAAACTTGATCTTGCACAGCTCTGTCAATGCCAGTTTCCTTACTCTTCATACAGGAAAGAATATTTTAAAGTTTTGTATGACAATTATACTGACAAATTGAAAAATAGAATTGAAACAAATTCTAAAAATATTAGCATCTGAGGAAAAGAATGAGCAAAACTTTTTCAGTCTCAAATCCTACAAGAATGTGTGGAAAATGGTAATGCTGCACACATAGATGATATAAATGGAAAATATGGGTGAGTTGAGTCATAGAGTGACTCTGCATCTTGTTTAATGTCAGAATAGTGTGTCTTTCGTCTGTAGAGGTATACGGCAAGGATGATGTTATTCTTTTTCTATTGGAAGAGAAAGGTAGCAAGAGTAAATGCAAAAATTACTTAAGGATTATTTTGTTAAGTGTATCTGGGATGGAATTTGGCAAAATTCTGAATGAAAAAGTACATATGCCAATGAATAACACTGGAAACTGCAGTTCAGTTTCATATCTATGTGAACCAGATTGTCACTCTTCTTCAGCAGATCAGTGAGAAATCTATAAATGTTGGTTTAGGATAGATGTGAATTCTGGACTATTTTGTTTGATTATGGAATTGATCAGTTGTTAAATGTAGGTAACAGCAGTATATATTGAAATTAAAGTATGCATAATAATAATAAATGGAAAGCTTAGTGACTGGTTCTATATCGAATGGAGAACATGATGAAGTTGTGTAATGTATTCTTAGCAGTTTAATCTAGTTACAGATAGATGTGTAAAGAATCTTTTTTGCAATGGAATTAAAAGTGTGTTAGCTGGTGAATATGAATGTAACTGAAGTTAGGGTGTGGATATTGTAGGATGAAACCCAAATGATTTGCAGCAAATGTTAGATTGATTGTAGGATGCCACAAGGAATATGAATCTGAAAATTAATGTGGCAAGGACTAAGAACCCTTCTGTTTGACAGGGAAAATGGAGTGAATGATTGCAAGTTATACAAATAACAAATGATTAGAGCAGGTAGGTGAATTTCATTTCATTGGAAGAATGCTTTCTAGGGATGAGAAAATAAATGAAGATATTTTAAGTCATGCAAATGCTGGTATAGAAAAGTACATGGTATGTTTTTAAAGATGAATGCTTGTTGAAAAAGGTGAAATGGATGTTTATAAGAGCATGTTTCTGCCCACTTTTAAATATAAAATTGAGCTGCATGTGTCAGGAGAAACATGAAAATGAATGCAGTAGGGTACTTAAAAATCTGTGTGGTAAAAGAATAATAGCTAGAATCAAGAATGAATGAGAGCTGAATGAATGTGGACTGAATTCAAAAATGAGTGATTGATATGAAATAAGTACTTTGAGATGGCTTTATCATGTAAGAGAGCACAAGTGAGGATCAAATTGCTAAACAAATACTGTACTTGAAAGAAGAGTGTATGAATCGAAAAGACAGAGAAAATCAGAGAGAGAGTTGATGAAGGTAAAAAGCATGGAGAGGTATGATGAACTGTGTTGGTGTAATTAGATTTACCAAAAAAATATAAGCAGTGCCTTGCTGGATTGACCACTGGCCTATCTAATTTAGCAGTCTATTCTTACATAGCCAGCTAAGAGCACAGGAAATACCACTAGTCTCCCAGCAGATTGTCTTCAGAGGTAGTCCTCTGCCACCAAAGCTAATAGCCAAGTGATCTCCAGGACTTCCATGTATCTATCCAACTCTTTTTGAAGCCAGCCAAGCTGTTAGTACCAAATCTCATGGTTTAGCTGTGTTTCCTTCCTTTTTTCTTATCTCATGCTGTTTGAGTTACTGTTTTTTACTTCTTTTCAGAGCTCTGCATAATGTTGCTTATCCCAAAGGAATAGTGTGATAGGAATATGTTTATGATATAATAGTAAAGACTCGTTTGTGCATTGTTGATTCCTGGTGACTTCGTAGTCATGTCCATACAGTTTTCTTGGCCATAAAAGAGAAAAGGTTTGCTACTGACCATTGCCTTCATTCAGAATGGTTTTTTTTAAAATTCATAGTCTAATTTACAATTCTAATTAAAATGAACCCTGTATTATTTTGAGGTTAAATATTGCTATCACTGATTAGCAAGTGACTGTGGGGAACATGTAAGTGATTTTTCATACAACGTAGAACCTTAACCATACAGGAGTCCAGATTGTGTGAAAGCCTTCATGAATATAATTATGCATGAATAGGTCCCATTCTTGAAGACATCTGCATTAGAAAAATGGATACTAGGAGCAGAAGAGAATTATTTGATGTATGAGGTATTGAGGTAATGGGGTGGGGAAGAGGCTATTATTCACAGTTACATCCCTGCTTGTTGTTAACCATACTAATCAATGTAATATCAAAAAACAATGTGTTGCTAATTGATATTGAATTAGTAAAATACACAAAGTTTTCCATTTAATGGAGCAACTACCTATAGGTAACTTTCAGAAAATATTTTTATTATCTTAATATTAATACTTCTCTGATCAAAAAAGATCAGGATAGGCAAGCTGCATCATTTTTAAAAAAGATGTGCAACTGAATGGGAGAGAGAAACCTACCAGTTTCTCCTTTTGCACTGTTTTACATACACTGATGGTCAGATGTCATTGAAGATGTTGTCCTTTTGATCTAGGCATATCAGTACGGAAGATGGGCATCTTAATCTGAATGTTTACAATGTAATGATGCCTTTGCTGTAAAATGGAAGATTGATAAAAGTTTTTTAAAAAATAAATCAGGAAAAAAGAGTTTACATTGTACTAAGAACATAACTGTCTTATGCTTAGGGTTAGGCTAAACCAAAGATTAGCTTCAGACCATTTTGTTTCACAACTGGTAATAGGATAAAATTTGGACCACAGCAATGTAGGCATTTTACTCCAACTCTGAAAAAGTTTAGAATGTGAGTGGGAGCTTTTGTTTTACAAAGATTGACTGGCTTCTTCCTATTTTAACAGCTTTAATTGGCTGCCCAACCACCATTTCTTTTCCCATGAAAGAGTCCCTTGCAACCATCATTCTTCTAAGTAGGGGTGTCAAACTCACGTTGTCATGCGGGCATCACGTGACGTATCGGGACTTTTTTCCCCCTTTGCTAAACTGGGCGGGAGCACATGGCACATCCGGCCCTCAGGCCACAAGTTTGACACCCCTGTTCTAAGGCATTGGGGGAGGAATGGCAAAATAATGTTTTTCTCTTCTCTCACTGCTTCTCATAGATCTAGAATTAAAGGAAGAAAGCTCATGGCATCATCAAGTCCTGGGTCCTGAGTAACCAATAAAATGAATATCACTTTATATTAAACATATATGGTTTTAATAAAACCCATTCTGACTCTTCCTGATCAATTGTTAGAAAGGCTGATATTTCACTCATTTCCTTTAGATTGCACTCTGTCCTGCAGCCTTAGCTATTCTGAATCATTTGATGCAGCATGCTTCCAAAAGGGTTGAAGGATATAGCTGAAGTTCGTGAAAAAACACTGAAAAGTTCTTACTATGTAGATTAGCCAGGGGTAGCAGACAAAATTATTCCCCATATATGGTGAAAGGATGTATGGGTACAATGGGATAATAATTTCAGACACTGTTGTTGGTTTTACAATTTTAGTAATAATGGAAGGGAAAAAGTACTAACTACCAGAACTTGAACAGCATGCTATTTCTCTCCCATTTAAAATACAACAGCTTGAAAAATGGAAATGCAGGTAGAGGTAAGCGATGGGCCCAGATGTTGCAGGCAAAATTCCTAATTCAGTTTCTGGCATCTCCAACCATGAACAAAGAAGTCCCTTGTCTCAAAACCTGGACAAATGCTGTCCATCCATTCAGGGTTGATGGATCAAAGGTCTACCTCAGTAGTAGAAGATGTTTTCTATATCAGTTCAGATAATTGTCCACAGCAGATCAGCTGCCAAGGTCAATGCACCTGATCTGATACAAACTTTCTTGCAGACACAATGAACCCTTTGGTTCTGAGAAAATGAACTGTTTTTCCCGCTACCTTGTAGGAAGGATATCATCCTCTTAAAAATGTGTTTTATTATCATTTCCAAATGAATTCATTTTACTCTTTTAGAAATGTTCCCCTACCCCACCCCCGGCTGTGTAATAATGAACAGCTAGGATTGTGGCTTGGCTTTTACCATAGCTTTCTATTAAGGAAGCTTCCAATATATGGGAAATAATTTTCTTTTATGAAAATCAGATTTATGATTGATTTAGTTTTAATTTTACATGCTACTTCCAGTATTCATCTCAACTAAAGTGTTTTATAGGCAGTTTCTGCAGCTGTGCCTGCTTTTGTTGCTTGAACACTCACATTTACTCTTCTGCTGTCTTAACCTGCTGTTAGCCCATTACTTGAAATCTGTGGGAGGAGAAAGAGACAAATTGTGTCACTGTTCCTTATCAAAGGACCACACAGTTGCTTGCCACTTTGACTCCATGATGGATAGTTATCTAGAAGTATGACAGGTGCGAGACTAGACATTTCAAAGGAAACAATGCAGAAGCCTGTTCACATTGTGTTATTGACACTTATGTGATAACCACATAGGGTTAATCTATTTCCCACATTATCCCAAACCACTTTTCTCTTTGTCTGTATGAAGGGGTGTTTTTCTTGTCAGATTGACACTGCAGGAAAGGGGTCAAGGAAATAACAAACAGCTTCCCCTCCCTTCTCGTGTTTTTGATTTGCTGCTTCATGTCAATATGATTTTTTTAAACTATGGATTTACTTCAACTAAGAGTTTTATTTTATAAAATAAACCACTCTAGCATAGGGGGAATAAAGCACCTTAAAAGCTATTTGCCTTCCTTGGAAAGTGATGACCATTCTACATGTTGTAAAGTGGACTTTTCTCCTCATGGAAAAATACTTTTTCCTCTTAGGGCAGAAAAATACTTTAGTATTCACAACTGATACGACAATCAAAATGGCTGCGCCATTTCAGATATAAATCTGGCATTTGATGCCAAACAAAATTCTTATTAATTCAGAATAGGAAATTCAGGGGGCAGGAGACTACAATATTGGCCCTTATCCTATTGTTCCTGTTCCAGCTGTCAACTTTAACAACTCTCTCATATCAATCTGTGAGATCTGAAGGCAATTCCTTCCATATTGGTATCTAATAGAGATTAATTTCTAAAAGACTCTGAAATCTTTATGCCTTATGTTGGTGCCTCCACTCTGACTTAATGGCCCCATTCTTGATTTACATGGGCAGCTACATGATACTCAGCCTTTATACTATGGATAAGAGGGTGTGATGACTTAATGGTTAAAGAAGCTGAGCTTGTCAGCTAGAAAGTTGACAGCTTGGGTTCGAGACCCAAGTGCCGTGCAATGGGGTGTGCTTCTGTTACTTGTCTGAGGTCCTGCCCACCTAGCAGTTCGAAATCATGTGAGTAGATAAATAGGTACCATTTTGGTGGAAAGGTAACAGCATTCCATGCATCTTTGTCATATAGTCATGCTGGCCACATGACCATGGAAATGGACAACACTGGCTCCCTTGGCTAAGAAATGGAGATGAGCACCTCCCCCTAGAGTCAGACATGGCTGGACAAGGGAAACCTTTACTTTTTATATTATGGATAAGTTCACATTTTGTGCTAAGGCATCATTTTATTAACCATTTATTTGTTGAATAAACTATAGTTGGGGCTGGAAGCCTTATATTACAAACAGGTATGATTGTGTTAATGCCACATATAAATTTAAGACCAAGCAGACATGATTAGTGCAATGTCTGAACCCAGTTTGTCTGGCTCACATGACTACACAGCATGTTGCCTACTTTTATTTAGCATACAATAGGCTGGGAAATGTGGTCCCTGTTCACATATGATGGAAATTTTGACATGCAAAGGAGAAGATTTCCCTTAATATCTAGCACCAACTGAACCAGTCACTTTCTCTCAGCTCAACTTACTTCACAGTGTTATGGAGAAAATAGAAGAAGGAATGAGTATTAGGTATGTTTGCTGCCTTCAGTTACTTATAAAAATAATAAAGGTGGGATAATAAATAAATAATATCATAACAGTGAAAAAAAATTGTTTTGCTTCCTAAAGGAATTCTGCATAAGGTGGTCTTACTGTGGTTACATGTTTTTTTTTACTCTCCCCATTAGCCTTGAAGTAGGCTTCTGTGACTTTCTCTACCTTTCTAGCTGATAGTAGACTGAAAGACCCAAAAGTTGAAGACTTCTATTAGATGTTTCTTCTAAGTATTATAGAATGGAGAGGGATCTGTTATAAATAGGAACTAAGTCTAGCTAATAGGTCAGTGATATGGAAGATGGCCCAGGGATATATATTAGTGAACTGTAGGGGCTTCTGTCATAACCTTCTTTATTGCCACCAACCTGCCAGGTAGTAAGCTATTTTTGGCAGAGGTCTACCTGTTTTCACAGACAGGTATATTTATATTCAGACATAGCTTGACTAACAGGTTACTGGTACAGAGCAATCCCTTGTTGGCAACCTTTCACTTAGGAAATTTGAAATGTGGCTAAATCTCCCATCCTAGGCACCACCCATATCCACACAAGCATACACTATTACACTTTAAACTGGCCATTTGGAAGGGAGGGGTGGATAACCCAAGAACTAGAGGAATGCTCCTTTGTGTGGCCATAAGGAAGAACTCCTATGTTCCCATGTGTTACAAAGTTTTGAACTGCTGTCCCAAAAACATATTCTTTTTGGTATGCCATTCAAATAATTCTGCTGCTTCAGACATGAGCCTGGGGAACCATAGCACTAAAAGCATAGCCGCTAGCTATGGAACAACTCTCCTCTGTTTATAAATTATGTTAAATAACATATAATGCTTCTCAAACAAGGTAACCATCTATACCATGATCACATATCAAGTGTTTTAGGCCATAATGCTCTGGTCACATGGGCAGAAGATGATACTAGGAGCAATATGGAAGCAACCATACAGAGGAGAGTTAAATACTGCTCTTAGTAATGTGCAAAAGGACCTATTGTGCAAGTAAATAATTCATTTTCTGAACAAGTTGCTGACACTCAAGGGACAGAATTATCTGGGAGGCAAAAAATAGATGGTCTATCTGGGGATTTTAGACATCTCCATTCAGTTAATGTGCCCCCCCCCTCTATTTCATTTTTCTCAACTCTTTGTCTTTCTTGCATGCTTATGCTCTCCAGGGAAGAATAGTCTCTTAAATTGTGTATGATGAGAACTTCCCATAATAACATCCAGTTCTTATTGGCACCTGCAGACACTCTGTATTATGAAATAATAGTTTAAGGCTTTCGAAGGTAAGAACCCCCCTCCCCAAAAAATCTTTTTAGATTTATAAAATGACACTCTCCATTGATCTGTGCTTCGGACAGGGATAGTGTCAAAACAGCAGCAGTAGCTGCGGCACAATTGTACAATGTTATTGTTCAGAGCAGAAAATGAATAAAGTCTATTAGGCTTTGATTTGTTTCTAATAGTGCTTAAGCATTTTGTTAAAAAAAAACACAGAAAAAAGATAAAAACAATAGCTTCTGTTCATACAAGTTGGTTTTGCTCTTATTAAAACAGTCAGAGATTCAGGTTGTATTCTAATACACCTTAGGAAAAAAAGGACGAGTAAGGGAAAATATATTTGAATGAAAGAACTGGCACAATGGAATTTACAGAGCTTTACTTAATCTAAGAATTTCTCCACATAATGCTAAGGGATCTTTTGTTCCTATGGTGGAAGCTGGGAATAAAATCAAATCTACAGCTGAAAGAATTTCAAATATTAAGTTTTCTCTTCTTGGGCTTTAGTCAAATATTCTATTATGTGGTTTAACTTTTTATACATGAGTTTAGCAACTGAGGTATTTTTTCCCACAGAAGTAGGTAGAGGTAACACCTCTGCACTGGAGAAAAAAGAAGAAGAAGATATTTTATGTTTCCAAGAGAGTTGTAGTTGGAGAAAGGGAAAGGTGAAGGCAATAGTCTTCAAGGACATTGGGGGGAAAAAATTCCTGGCATGAGTTAGGATGTTGTGTGAACCAGTCTAAGCAGGGGGACGAGGTACAATTATTTGCCCAAGGCATAGTTATTAATACTGATATGTCAGTTTGTATCTTGTACTTTTAAGCCTTTGTAGTTGTCCAGAGCTTAGTAAGCGAGCAGGCTTAAAAACAGAAGATATAGATGGATAATAAATGATGGATGGATGGATGAGAAGTTTATTTTTCTGAATATCAGTATGGCTCCATTTGCCATAGGTAGCAGAAAATTCCAAAGCATAGAAAAGATCCAGTAACAATATTCAGTTTAATAACCAGGAGTGTACCCTAATCTGTTGCATCAGATAGAAATGGATGTAGTGAAAAGGAAGAGTATTATGACTATTTACCTCCACTAAATATAATAGGATTTTCCACTTGGCACATCGGTTGAAAATTATATACTTAATTTGTACAACTTGGAGTTCACTTTCCTAGTTGTTTTTTGAAAAGGAGATGAAAAATGAGAACTATGATTTTGTTATCTTCAAATAGGATATCCCACGTGGAAGTTGACTTTAGGCCTGGGTTCTCCCTACAAAATAATTGGATGCCACAGCAGAACAAAAATCATTTGGCAATTGTCTGCTTCATTTAATCTTAACCTCATGGAGTAGATCAAGTTGGACCTATTATCCCTGTTGCTTTTACACGTTCCATGGAAAGGAAGAAAGCTTAATTCTTTAGAATGGTTGATTATTTCAAATACAGAGAAAGGCCATTTTCACTTGCTTGTGTAAATAACAAAACATTTCTTACAGCAGTTGAAACAATGGTGGTGGTGACACACAGAAAGTCACACAATCCAGCCATCACTTGAGATATTCAGGTATCTTATTTTAGAGATAATTTTGCCATTTTGCCTTTCTTTTTCCTCTTTCTTCATGCAGGCTTCTTATGTTCCCCAAATACTGTTAAATTGCGCACCATTTCTTGGAAACAGATGCAATTAATATTCATCTTTAGGAGCTATTCAAAAATATCATTTGCAATGTTTTCTGAGGCTGATGGCCAAGCAATGCCAGTCAGTATATGCTAATTTTCGGAAGACCATTTTATCATCTTGGGACCTGGAACAATATGGCTTCTGAAAAAAAAAAACTTTTTCCCTGGAAAAATTAGCATGTTGTTATATAGTCATGAGTATGGCTGTATTATTGCCATATTGCTTTTGGCATAGGTTTCATGTTCTAATCAGAGTGTTATAGCAATTAAGATAAACTTCTCACTGTAACTGTAGATGAATACCTCCCTTGAATTTATCTTTGTTGTTATTTAAATAAATCCAGTACACTAAAGCATGCCATTTTTTAAAATTAGTCTATTGAGAAGATAGTAACTATAGTTCAGTGTAAGTATTGTACTTTATGCAACCTACTGATAGTTGAACCTCAAAAGAAGGGCGGAGCTGATGCAAACCCTAACTCTAACCCCCCCCCCCGGTGGGGGGGGGGGGGGGGGGGGGTG